>JALIGW010000062.1:1269845-1425873 GCA_023053685.1 Diadophis punctatus similis
GTCACATGAGCCTCCATTTGTCTGCTACGGTTGAGAACGGCCGTGCCCAGACATGTCCCTGGCAGAGCCGGGCTGCCCGCTACTGTGCAAAAAAAGGGGGGAATTTTATCTCGCACGTGAAAGGAGAGCCCTGCAGAAGCAGCCAACCGGCCTCTCCTCTTTCAGACACGCAAAGTCAACACTGGTTCTCCAGCCTCCCCAACCCCACCCCACCCCCCAGAACGTTCTGTTTCTCTTCTGAGCTTTTGAATGCCAGCCTCAACCACGTTGCTCAAAAACCACGTTGAGCAAAAACAACGTGGTTGAGCAAGCACGCTGCTCGAAAAAGCACAACAAAGAATGTTCTTTCTGCGCCAACTCAGGAAGCTCAAACTTCCCAAGGAGCTGCTGATACAGTTCTACAGAGGAATTATTGAGTCTGTCATCTGCACCTCTATAACTGTCTGGTTTGGTTCTGCAACCCAACCAGACAGACACAGACTTCAGAGGATAATCAGAACTGCAGAAAAAACAATTACTGCCAACCTGCCTTCCATTGAGGACCTGTATACTGCACGAGTCAAAAAGAGGGCCGTGAAAATATTTACAGACCTCTCGCATCCTGGACATAAATTGCTTCAACTCCTACCCTCAAAACGTCGCTATAGAGCACTGCACACCAAGACAACTAGACACAAGAACAGTTTCCCCCCCGAATGCCATCACTCTGCTAAACAAATAATTCCCTCACCACTGTCAAACTATTTACTAAGTCTGCACTACTATTAATCTTCTCATCCTTCCTATTACCTATCTCCTTTTTTACTTATGATTATAACCTTGTTGCTTATATCTTACAATTTATATTCTTTTATTTAGTTTCCTTATTTAGTATCCCATGACTATCACTAAGTGTTGTATCTTATGAGTCATGATGAATGTATTTTTATGATGACTATGATCATGATTGATCACTTACAGCTTTTATGTACACTGAGAGCATATGCACCAAAGACAAATTTCTGTGTATCCAATCACGCTTGGCCAATAAAGAATTCTATTCTATTCTATTCTATTCTATTCTATTCTATTCTATTCTATTCTATTCTATTCTGTTTCTATTTCTATTTCTATTTCTATTCATTTCTATTCATTTCTATTCTATTCATTTCTATTCATTTCTATTCAGTTCTGTTCTGTTCTGTTCTGTTCTGTTCTGTTCTGTTCTATTCTATTCTATTCTATTCTATTCTATTCTATTCTATTCTATTTCTATTTCTATTTCTATTTCTATTCATTTCTATTCATTTCTATTCTATTCTTATCTATTCTATTCTATTCATTTCTATTCATTTCTATTCTATTCAGTTCTATTCAGTTCTATTCAGTTCTGTTCTGTTCTGTTCTGTTCTGTTCTATTCTATTCTATTCTATTCTATTCTATTCTATTCTATTCTATTCTATTCTATTCTATTCTATTCTATTCTATTCTATTCTATTCTATTCTATTCTATTCTATTCTATTCTATTCTATTCTATTCCATTCCATTCCATTCCATTCCATTCCATTCCATTCCATTCCATTCCATTCCATTCCATTCCATTCCATTCCATTCCATTCCATTCCATTCCATTCCATTCCATTCCATTCCATTCTAATTTCTATTTCTTTTCTATTTCTCTTCTGAGCTTTTGAATGCCAGCCTCAACCACATTGCTCCTGCCAAAGAGGGTTATTCTGGAGGGCATCCAGAATTGGCGGGGGGGGTGTCGAGGCAGCTCAGAGACCATCCAGGTCCCTTCCAAGCCTTATCTGCTGCAGCACCAGGTGAGGACAGACGTGGGGGAGATGAGGGCAGGGGTGGGTTCCACTTATCTTCGCTACCGGTTCGCATCGTGGGCGCCCCCCCATCACATCGCGCAAAACACCCGGAAATGACCCTCTGCGCAAGCGCAGAAGACTTTGTGCATGCGCAGAGGGGTTTTTTTTTCAAACTACGGCGATTGGAGGCCTGGTTCGGGAGCATGGAACGCCAGTCATCGCTGCCGGTTCGACAAGCAGCGGTAATTTTCCGCTACCGGTTCTAAAGAACCGGTCCGAAGCGGCAGCAACCCACCACTGGATGAGGGCCCTGCAACTCAGCTCTGGGTGCCACTATTTTTGCAGGACCCCAGTTTGGGGAGGTCGGTCCAAGACCACCACCACCCTCTTCTCCCTCCCAAGAAATATGAGATTCACACACCGGATGTTAGATCAGCCGGAGATGCGGCTTCCTCCTTTGTGTGATGGAGCCCAAGTGGCCTCGCAACAGGGAGGGGGCTGTGGCAAGGCCGGCTTTTGCCCTGTCAGCACATTCCAGAGAATCTCTTGGTCATTGGGGAACACCCACCTCCCCCCCCCCCCCAAGTGGAAAGTCAGAGCAACGGCCATTCCAACCCTTCCTTCCTTCAGGCAGACAGGTGGCCTTTATTTCCTGGTGCAATCCTGGCTGACAGAGGGGCTCTGCTCTTCCAACGCTTGAAGCTGGCAGAGAGCGATTTGGAGACAGAGCCACCTGACAGAAAAATCGGAGGGGCTTTTCAGCAGGACCCCCCAGCATGAGATGCTGTCTGGGCTGGAACAAGCACCTGTCGCTTCACCAGAGGGCAATAGCTCCTTTCTGGTAGGCACCTGTCTCAGGATCTGGCCCACCTGCAAAAGCTCCGCACCTGGCCAGGTTGGTGCCACGAGGCCCAAGTGCTGCAGGGAGGGAGGGAGGGAGGAAGGAAGGAAGGAAGGAAGGAAGGAAATGAGAATGAGAGGAAGGAAGGAAAGAAAGAAAAAGAAAAAGAAAAGAGAAAAAAGGAAAGAAAGAAAGAAAGAAAGAAAGAAAAGAGAGAGAAAGAAAGAAAGAAAGAAAGAAAGAAAGAAAGAAAGAAAGAAAGAAAGAAAGAGAAAGAAAGACCAAGCTTTTGCACTGAGCATGAAATCATCCACCAGAGGAAGGAAGGAAGGAAGGAAGGAAGGAAATGAGAATGAGAGGAAGGAAGGAAAGAAAGAAAAAGAAAAAGAAAGAAGAGAGAAAAAAAGAAAGAAAGAAAGAAAGAAAAGAGAGAGAGAGAGAGAAAGAAAGAAAGAAGAAAGAAAGAAAGAAAAGAAAGAAAGAAAGAACCAAGCTTTTGCACTGAGCATGAAATCATCCACCAGAGGAAGGAAGGAAGGAAGGAAGGAAGGAAGGAAGGAAGGAAGGAAGGAAGGAAGGAAGGAAGGAAGGACCAGGCTTTTGCACTGAGCACTGCCTCGCGAGGGACTCGTGCCCGCATGCAGACACCAAGCAGACCGGCCGGGCAGCATTTTGCCAGGCATCCTCCCTGCCTGCTCCCCTGCCGTTCCCGGCTGCCACAGCGGGGTGTGCCTCTGCCTGCAGGCCGCAAGAGTGAGCTGGCTGTGGGCCAGGCGAATGATCGAAACCCAGGGAGGCGCATCAGCCTGCAGCCACAACGAAGCGCAGGTGGTCTCCGGATTCCCCAAAAGGCCGTCTTTGGTCCGGCACCAAGCACAGGGGAGGCTAAATATAACCAGGCTGGATGATCCCCAATTCGCTTGCAAGTCAGAAAGGGAGTGGCAATTGGGAGAAATCAGCCTACAGGTAATCCTCAACTTATGCAGTTGGGACCAGCATTTCTCTCGCTAAGCAAGACAATTGTTAAATGAGTCATGCCCAGTTTTGCCACAGCAGTTAAGCAAATCACTACAGTTGTTAAACGAATCTGGCTTTCCCCATTGACTTTGCTGGCCAGAAGCCAGGCAGGAAGGTTTTAGATTTAGATTTATTATTAGAGTTGGAAGGGACCTTGTAGGTCATCTAGTCCAACCCCCTGCTGAAGCAGGAGTTCCTACACCATTTGAGACAGATGGCAGTCCAGTCTCCCCTTGAAGGTCGCAAGTGTTGGGGCTCCCACAACCTCCGCTGGCAAGCTGTTCCACTGGTTGATCGCTCTCACCATCAGAAAGTTTCTCCTCACTTCCAGGTTGAATCTCTCCTTGGTCAGCTTCCATCCGTTATTCCTTGTTTGGCTTTCTGGTGCCATAGATAACAGCCTGAACCCCTCCTCTCTGTGGCAGCCCCTCAAGTATTGGAACATTGCTATCATGTCACCCCTGGTCCTTCTCTTCGCCAGACTGGCCAAGCTCAGTTCCTGCAACCGCTCTTTGTAGGTTTTATTTTCCAGACCCTTTACCATCCTGGTTGCTCTCTTCTGCACTTTCTCTAGGGTTTCAATGTCTTTTTTGTAGTGTGATGACCAAAACTGGATGCAGTACTCTAGGTGTGGTCTGACCAAGGCTTTATAGAGTGGTACTAGTATAAGGTGACCAGATTTTAACATTGGTAAAGAGGGACACCATTGACCGGGTGTGGGTGGGTTCCTGATTAAAAATTTGGTCTATATGGAGCAACAAAAATTTTCATAGAACGCAAAAATAGTATTGTAATATATTTCATATATATATATATATATATATATATATATATATATATATATATATATATATATATATATATATATATATATATATATATATATATATATATATATATATATATACACACACGAAATACCACTCACGCATCATCACGAAAGCTGCTGTAAACACATACTGGTTAATTCTTCTGTCCACCAAAATTCAAGCTAACAGAAGAAGCACAAAAAAAGGAATTTCTCCTTCAATTTTAGCATACCACTTTCATTGCTTAGGAACCAACTGCCTTTTGCAACAACTGCAAATTCCTGAAACCTTTCAAGAGTAGTCCCAGATGTCAGGACATGGATTAAAGGTAGTCACAATCGTCATGTATGTATACCTTTAAAATAAAATCTAATTGCTACAGTTGATAAATGTGGTTTTGGATATCATAAATATGACTTTCAAAGGTTTTTAGAAGGATCTTTTCTAATATAACCCAGGGATGCACAACTCCAGGTTACTGTAACTTAAATCAGTCTATATGAAGTTCCATAATAATCTTATCGTCGCCAATTTAACCTTTGCAAACAATTAAAATTTCCTCTATTTTAATCACACTGGATCTAATCCATCTGTATGGGCCATTTTCATTCAAAGCAAAGCTTTGATAGCCCACCCAAAACGTGAAAGGCACCAAAATGAATGAGTAAATCGGTTTGCCACACCGTAAAATATATTTTGTTTTTAAAAAAACGATTTGCGGTCCATTTTTAAAATAATCAATCCGTAGAAAATCCCAAGATATAAAATTGACAAGTAAAAATTGTTTAGATCGGTTCCCCCCTGCCAAGTACTAATTCCGGTTTGTTTGTTTTTTAATATAAAACCACCTAATCCTTGACATACAATAGCTCATTTAGTGACCGTTCAAAGTTACAATGGCACTGAAAAAATGACTTGTGGCCATTTTTCGTACGTATGATTGTTGCAGTATCCCCATGATCACAGGATTAAAATTCAGACGCTTGGCAACTGACTCATATTTATAACAGTTGCAGTATTCCTGGGTCATGTGATCACCTTTTGTGACCTTCTACAAGCAAAGTCAATGAGGAAGCCAGATTCACTTAACGTGTGACTACCGTATTTTTCGGAGTATAGGACACACCGGAATATAGGACGCACCTAGATTTTAGAGGAGGAAAACAAGGAAAAAAGTATTCTGAACCAAATGGTGTAGTAATATATTATTTAATAAAATACCAGTGTAGCAGAATACTTTTTACAACCATGTAAACTTTTTACAACCATGTACACTTTTTACAAACTTCAAACTTGACAGCTTTAAGCCTTGTGGACTTCAACTCCCAGAATTCCTCCTCCAGTCATGCTAGCTCAGGAATGGGAGTTGAAGTCCACAAGGCTTAAAGCTGTCAAGTTTGAAGTTTGTAAAAAGTGTACATGGTTGTAAAAAGTCTTGCCAAGTTTGAAGACCCTTGCACCCCTAACCCAGGGGTCTTCAAACTTGACAGCTTTAAGACTTGTGGACTTCAACTCCAATTCCTGAGCTAGTATGACTGGAGGAGGAATTCTGGGAGTTGAAGTCCACAAGTTTGAAGACCCTTGCACCCCCTTGGCAAGTTTAAGACTTGTGGACTTCAACTCCCAGAATTCCTCCTCCAGTCATACTAGCTCAGGAATGGGAGTTGAAGTCCACAAGTCTTAAACTTGCCAAGGGGGTGCAAGGGTCTTCAAACTTGTGGACTTCAACTCCCAGAATTCCTCCTCCACTTGGCAACCTTAAAAAAAACCCTTTAAAAAAACCCTTTAAAAAAGTTCTAACCTGTCGGCTTTCTTCGGACAGCAGCAGCGGCTCCTCAGGTGCCTCAGGAGCAGGCTTCAAGCGGTGGTGGGGGTTTTGGGCTGTAGCGGAGGTGGCGGCTCACTTCGGGTAGTGGCAGGGACACCGGCTGGGGCAGCGGGGACAGCGGAAACGGCGGCGGTGGGACAGCGGGGACAGAAGAAATGGCGGCGGTGGGACAGCGGGGACAGCAGAAACGGCGGCGGTGGGACAGCGGAGACAGCAGAAACGGCGGCGGTGGGACAGCGGAGACAGCAGAAACGGCGGCGGTGGGACAGCGGGGACAGCAGAAACGGTGGCGGCGGGCGGCGGGGGCAAGTAGTGGTGGTGGCGGCGGCAGCAGCGGCAAGCAACAGCGGGGATGGGGGAGGCAAGCAGCAGGGGGGAAGCGGCGGTGGCGGCAGTGGCAGCGGCGGGGACCACGGAGGCCGAAAACCTCCGAAGGGTGGGGGCTGGTGGGTGGGTAGGGCTACATTCGATGTATAAGACGCACCCAAATTTTCACCCTCTTTTTGGGGGTAAAAAGGTGCGTCCTATACTCCGAAAAATACGGTAACTTAGCAACTGCAGTGCTTCACTTAACAACTGTGGCATCAAAAGTCGTAACATGGTGCAAAACTCACTTAACAACTATCTCACTTAGCAAAAGAAATTTTGGGTTCAATAGTGGTTGTAAGTTAATAGCAATAGCAATAGCACTTTTCTTATATACTGCTTCATAGTGCTTTACAGCCCTCTCTAAGCGGTTTACAGAGTTCAGCATATTGCCCCCAACAATCTGGGTCCTCATTTTACCGACCTCGGAAGGATGGAAGGCTGAGTCAACCTTGAGCCTAGTGAGATTTGAACAGCTGAACTGTTGAACTAGCAGTCAGCCTGCAATGGCTGCATTTAACCACTGCACCACTTCAGCTCTTAATAAGGACTACCTGTATATGTTAACCTGACAGTAGGTGATTATAAAAATTTCCATTAACAATGGTATGAAATAATATGCTCAAATTTGTATGTAACTGTCCAATTGCAGGTTGGATGTGTTATTTTTGTTCACTTTTTTAGAACTCTGTGCAAAACATAAACTTGCATTAAAAAATTGAACAAATGCACTTATGAAAACAACCCCCCCCCATCGAACTATAATACTTTCATTGATTAAACAATGTTTCAGTTACACCACATTATGGATGGCTTTCTCACACTGTGATAACTTTCATTTACAAAGCACAGGCGCACAACATGCTAACCACATGGCACTTCACATTTTGATTGCTATAATGTTCTTGTGTTATGGAGCTGCCCTTGCATTTAGTCTGGAGGCCAAAGCTGGTGCAGAATGGCGCACCTGGCAGTGCTCATGTGATACTATTGCTGAAGCATCAGCAGCACCAATGGATAATTAGCTGTTGAACTAAATACAAGGTTTCCTTGGCAATACATGGCTTAAACTGGACTTCCCAGTGTACAAGTATTACCTTTCTTGTTATAGGCTGGGTCAGTGCTGGGAAAGAACCTTGTCGCTGGACCAAGAACCACATTGTACATTCTTGTGGCTTGTCATAGAATTTCTCAATGGTGCACTCTTTCCTGAAATTCCTGAGCTGATTATAATTACATCTTTAAAGGCACCTTTCTTCTCTCATTTTCCTTGTGAAAATGCTGTTTTAAATTGTTCAAATAATTTTTTTGTTTTATGTTTAATTTCCTCTCTTTTTAAAATTGAAATTAACGATTATTTTAATCTGTTTATTATACTATTTGCATTTTGCATTTCTTGTTTTCTTTTTATGTTACATTGTTCTAATTGTTCATTATAGTTTCAATACAATTATATTTATATAGTATTAATTAAAGCTATGAACAGTCTATTGTGTAGATAATTTGGTAATCAGTTATAGAGAAAAAAGGAAAGATACACCCTATATTAATTACAATTTACAATATCACAAGCATAAATTTTGTTTTTCAGATATAACTAAGACATATTTTTCAGACATAATATTAAAGGAAAAAACTGCAGCAATGGAAAAAGAGTACATGTTCACAAAAGAAGTCTGACAAAATTTAAATAAAAATTCTTATACACACAATATATCACACAATACAGCAAATAAAATCACTTATAGCATGGCTTCTCCCTAACAGTTAGGCAGCAAATTTTACAGTCTTTCCAAGTTTCCATATTATATGTAGCAAGAATTTTGCCTGCCTGGGTGTTTGTTTTCAATGTATTCTCCTGGATTTTTTAAAAAAATTAATAACCCGTTCTATTTAATAATAATAATTTACTACATACACTCAATAAGATCACCCAGACGTTGCAAAATACAGCCGATACTCCAATTCTAGGAGTCACTTCCTGGTTCCTTTGTACACGTGTCTCTCTTCAGCCAATGGCAAAGCAGCCTGGAATAGAAGGGCTAGATTCTGCGGTTCACATCTATTTCTGTAAAAAGTGAAGCGAGCGCCTCAAAAAGAGCCGATTTTTGGAAAGAATGCCCTAGCTCAGGGGTAGGCAAAGTTGGCTCTTCTATGACTCGTGGACTTCAACTCCCAGACTTTCTGAGCCAATCATGCTAGCTCAGGAATTCTGGGAGTTGAAGTCCACGAGTCATAGAAGAGCCAACTTTGCCTACCCCTGCCCTAGCTTGTCTGCATTCTTTCAAAAAATCGGGACTTTTTAGAGGACGGGCGGGACGCGGGACAAAGCATTAAAAAGCGGGTGTGTCCCGCCAAAATCGGGACGTCTGGTCACCTTATACTAGTACCTCTCTGGTCCTTGATTGTATCCCTCTATTTATGCAGCTCAGGACTGTGTTGGCCTTTTTGGCTGCTGCTGCACACTGCTGGCTCATATTTAGTTGGCTGTCTACCAGGACTCCGAGATCTCTTTCGCAAATGCTGCTATTGAATGTGGTTTCGCCCAGTTACATGACCCGGGACGTTGCAACAGTCGTAAGTGCATGCCAGTTGCCAACACTTTGAATTTGGGATCCTGTGGATGCTACAATGATAAAGGACCGGCCATAAGTGCCTTTTTTCAGTCTCATTGTAATTTCAAAGTAAACCAGTAGTTGTAAGTGAAGGACGATCTGTCCAGGTGTCGCTCCACTTACGAGCACATTTGAGCCCAAAATTTATCTTGCTAAGTGAGAAATGTGTTAAGTGAGTTTTGCAAGTGACAGATTCTTACGGATCTGGTGCCGGCTTCAGGTAAAGGTGGGAGGAAATCCTGTGGATGATGGGACTTCAGCTGGATGACGCTCTCAAGACAAACTTCTAGGAGACCCCTGGGCTTCCTGCAGAGGGTTGGCCCCCCCATGAGAGGGGCCAGGGCTCCCATCCAGCGAGGCATTGCTGAGGTTCCTGGGAGTGTATGTGTGTGTTATATGCATACAGCCTTGTCTGAGTCTGGTCTTTGCAGGCCAGGAACGGCCCTCCCCAAAGGATAAAAGTTCCATTTCTTTTTACTGATGTTTGATGAAAACTCAAAATACATAGTTAAGATTACTATGTTACATGAGGTATTTAGAATAGAACAGAACAGAATGGAATAGAATCTGGAAGGGACCTTGGAGGTCTTCTAGTCGAGCCCAGGCTCAAGCAGGAGAACCTATACTATTTCAGACAAGTGGCTGTACAGTCTCTACTTAAAAACCACCAGTGATGGAGCATCCACGATTTCTGGTGGCAAGCTGTTCCAATGGTTAATTGTCCTCACTGTTAGAAAGTTTCTCCTTAGTTCCAGGTTGCTTCTCTTCTTGGTTAGTTTCCATCCGTTGTTTCTTGTCCTGCTTCTCTGGTGCTTTGGAGAATAATTTGATCCACTCTTTTTTTGTGGCAGCCCCTCAAATACTGGAACACTGCTGTCATGTCACCCCTAATTCTTCTTTTCTTTAGACTGGCCAAACCCAAAGCCTGCAGCCGTTCTTCGTATGTTTTAGTCTCCAGGCCTTTGATCATCTTAGTTGCTCTTCTCTGCACTTTTTCCAAAGTCTTAACATCTTTTTTGTAGTACGGTGACCAAAATTGGTTGCAGTATTCCAGGTGTGGCCTTACTAGGGTTTTGTAAAGCGGGTATTAAGCGGGTATTTAATAAAATGTCTTTTCAGTGGCATGGCAGGAAAGTTTTGGAAGTTTTGGGGAGCTGCTCCCTTTGGGGGGGGTGTCCATCTGACTGTTGTCACCTGGACTGAAAGGACAAAGACTTTTAAAAAAACATTATACATTTTTCTTCTTAGAACCGGACTCCCAAAGCGGGTAGCAATGATTAAGTGAGCCATACTTAGCCGAGGTGGCGCAGTGGTTAGAGTGCAGCACTGCAGGCTACTTCAGCTGACTGCTAGCTGCAGTTCAGCTGTTCAAATCTCACCGGCTCAAGGTTGACTCAGCCTTCCATCCTTCTGAGGTCGGTAAAATGAGGACCCAGATTGTTGGGGGCAATATGCTGAACTCTGTAAACCGCTTAGAGAGGGCTGTAAAGCACTATGAAGCAGTATATAAGTCTAAGTGCTATTGCTATTGCTATTGCTATACAAAGTGGCTCCCCCAGCTGCACCACAGCCCTCTGGGCCCCCCAATCTCCTGCATCTGTCTTGCTCTGCCCAATGCCACACGCTTTGTTTGTAGAAGATGATGCCACGATGCTTGCTAAACCGTGGCCCGTGGCTATGGTTCAGCTCACCACAGATAAGCCTCTTGCACAAACCTGCCTAATGGTGAGGTGAGCTTCCGCGGAGCCCTGAGCCTGCTGTGGCTCCCTGAAACGCTCTGAAGTCCTACCTAAACAGAACGAACCCGGCCCTTTCTCCCCCTCCCAGACCCCCCGAAGGACCCACAACGAACCCTAAGGCTGCAATGCAGGGCAGTGGAGCAGGGTGACCCCCCCCTCCATGGATGCTCACATGGCTGGGCTACGCAGGTGCCAAGGTGAGCTCTCCAGATAGCTGTGCCCATCAGCAACTCATGAGTCATCCCGAACATGACTTCTTTGTATATTTATGTTTCATTTCTTCCCCTTTTCCTTCCCCCCAAAGTAATAAAATACTCGTGAGATTTTTAAAAACCCCGACACGTCGAGGCCTGAAGAATAACCGCCAAAGCAGATGATGCAACCTGGCTCATGGAGGGGGCAGCCGGGTGTGTGTGTGTGTGCTGTTCCTTCCTGAAGCAGCTCCAGGAAAAGATGCGTCGGCTTCCCTGCTTCCCTCTGTCCCCACCATGCCAAACAGGGCAATGGGCACTTACATTTCAGCCCTCCCCTCCCCCTCCATTGCCTGAACAGATCAGGCTGGCATGGGAAGGGGACACTGAATGGTAATGTGCACCTGGGGCCACGGATGCCCTATAGCACTGCTTGGCTGATACTCGTGGCCACATGCGCATCTCCGGAGACTGCAACAGAATGACCACCTTGTTTCTGCCATAGTGGATGGAGAGGGTTTCCTTCCGCACAAGAGAGCTCTCTGGGATTTTACATTTAGGCAGGGGAAAAAACCAAAGGTCTAAGTACAGATTAGGCGAGACATGACTCAAAAACGGTAACTGTGAGAGGGACTTTGGAATCTTAGTGGACGATCACTTGAATATGAGCCAACAATGTGTAACAGCAGCCAAAAAAGCTAATACAATCCTAGGTTGCATAAACAGAGGCACAGAATTAAGATCCCGTGAAGTATTAGTACCGTTTTATAAAATCCTACTAAGGCCACACCTGGAATACTGCAGCCAATTTTGGTCACCATATTACAAAAAAGATGTTGAGACTTTGGAAAAAGTGCAGAGAAGAGCAACTAAGATGATCAAAGGCTGGAGGCTAAACCATATGAAGAACGGCTGCAGGTTTTGGGTCTGGCCAGTCTAGAGAAAAGAAGAATTAGGGGAGATGGGATAGTATTCCAGTATTTGAGGGGCTGCCCCAAAGAAGAGGGGGTCAAATTATTCTCCAAGGCACCAGAAGGCAGGACAAGAAACAATGGTTGGAAACTAATCAAGGAGAGAAGCAACCTGGAATGAAGGAGAAACTTCCTAACAGGGAGGACCATTAACCAGTGGAACAGCTTGCCACCAGAAGTTGTGGGTGCTCCATCACTGGAGGTTTTTAAGAAGAGACTGGACAGTCAATTATCTGAAATGGTATAGGTCAGTGTTGGTGAACCTTTTCAGCACTGAATGCCAAAATGGAAGATGATTTTCTGGTTTCCGGTTTTTGGCATGCATGTGCACGGCAAGACCAGCTGGCCGGTGCACATGCGTGTGCCGAAAACTGGAAGATCATCTTCCCAGGGCGTGCATGCGCACCGGGCAGCTGCTCTTCTGGTTTCCAGCACTCGTGCACGTGAAGACCAGCTGACCAGCGTGCCAGAACCCGGAAGAGCAACGGGCGACAGCTCGCGTGCCCGGAGAGATGGTTCTGCGTGCCACTTCCGGCACGTGTGCCATAGGTTCGCCATCACGGGTATAGGTTCTCCTGCTTGAGCAGGGGGCTGGACTAGAAGACCTCCCAGGTCCCTTCCAGCTCTATTCTGATTCTGATTCTGGGCAAAGACTTTGCATCTTAAAGCATAACCATTCCTGTTTTAAGCCCAGCACAAGCAGGAGTGTTAAAACTGAATTCATTTCGTTTCATTCCTCTCTTTTGGGAGCTGAGCGACAGCAGAAGCATTAAACTTCATTTCCCATCGGTTCCTTGTGGGCGGATGGGCACTGTAGTCCAAAACGCTGGGCTGGCGTTGGTCTCCCTGGAACAGCCCGAGGTCTCCTCTGCCTTCCAGGTTCACTTTATTCTCCAGTAACTATTATTTACTATATCAAAGAAGACCGCGCCTTTCTAGCCACAGGTGGCAAAAAAGCAAGCCATTCAACGCTGGTAACAAGAACGAGGCTTATTCTTGTTCCAATCAAAAGGCTTGTTTGAGGAAAGGCTTAAGTCCTTTTCTCAAAGCAGGGTGAGCAGGTCTCAACACACCAGCCGGGAGATGCCTTCCGTAACCTGAGAGCCAAGGCAGACAAAGGGCCTTTCCCTGTGCCCAACAGATGGGCCTGGCACCAGTGGGTCAAGAGGGCCTTCCCTGCCAACCTTCATGCCTGCCAACCTTAAGGTTCGTGCAGAAATCTGACAGAGCTGAAAAACACTTCAGAACTCTGCTTAGAAAATAACATGCAAACAGCCAAGATTTATTTATTTACTGTTGGTTTGATTTGGTTTCTTTGATTTATATCTCCATCCATCCCACATATGTGACTCTGGGCAGCGTTAGTAAAATAGATAAGAACAAATCAAATCCGTTGTTAACTTGAGATAAGGTTCGAGCCGTCCGATTGCTACCATGTTAAGGGAAGAAATCCCCGTAGAGGCGAGATTTGGATCTTTTACTTGGAATTCAAACACTTAGAAATAAAACTGAGATTAAATGAAAATATTTATTTCAGTACAAAACAATAAATCCTGAATAATCTACATCTTTGCTAAGTAACACAACCTTCCAGTTTGGCAGGCACATCAGAAGTGATTAATGGTGGATTAGGAATGTAGACATGCGCAAAACAACATATCACTTGTTCTGCTTAGATTGGGAAGTACCATAATATTAGGATAGGGGTGCATCACCCTGCATAGACTCACAACTAACAATATTCACATCGTGACATCCATGCTATAAAAATACATTCTACCGAGGTTGGTAAAATAACCATCAGCAAAGCTTGGCTCTGTCTCGCTTGGGGAGTCCGAGGCCTGGACAGAAACCCAACTCAGAAGGCCTTGCGATGGGTCAGGAGGACCAGGGCTCACCTAATCCCAGGTCAGATGATGCTCTCCAGAAAGGAAGACAGGAACACAGGAAGCCACGCAGAAGAGAGGCTGATTTCAGACTCCTTGGGGTGCCATGGTGCCTGCCAAGGTGCAGAGTGACAACTCTGAAAGCCAACCTGGTTTCTGCAGCCTCATAGTTGCTACGAACTCTGGGAAGGGAGGGGGAGTAGATAGCCAACTCATAGTCAAAACAAAAAGCTTTCTTTGAAACTTTGAAATGTCAGAGTTGGTTTTCACTTGCTGTGCCGATTTGATGCATCCAATAAACATAGCAATAGCACTTAGACTTATATACTGCTTCATAGTGCTTTACAGCCCTCTCTAAGCGGTTTACAGAGTTCAGAATATTGCCCCCAACAATCTGGGTCCTCATTTTACCCACCTCAGAAGGATGGAAGGCTGAGTCAACCTGGAGCCTGGTGAGATTTGAACAGCTGAACTGCTGAACTAGTCAGGTGAAGTAGGTTGCAGTGCTGCGCCACCTTGGCTCCATGTTCTTTGGGGAATCTACTAGCCTTGGAGTTCTGCTTTCAATGGGTGCATTACTCAAATTTACAGATTAATAGAGTTGGAAGGGACCTTTTAGGTCATCTAGTCCAACTCCCCGCCCAAGCAGGAGACCCTACACCATTTCTGACAGATGGCAGTCCAATCTCTTCTTGGAAGCCTCCAGTGATGAAACTTCTGAAGGCAACTTCTGTTCCATTGGTTGATTGTTCTCACTGTCAGAAAATTTCTCCTTATTTCCAGGTTGAATATCTCCTTAATTGGTTTCCATCCATTTTTCCTTGTCTGGCCTTTGGGTGCTTTGGAAAATAGCTTGACCCACTCCTCTCTGTGGCAGCCCCTCAAATATTGGAAGACTGCTCTCATGTCTCCCCTGGTCCTTCTCTTCCCTAGACTAGCCGTGCCCAGTTCCTGCAATTTCGTATGTTTTAGCCTCCGGTCCCCTCATCATCCTGATTGCTCTTCTCTGCACTCTTTCTAGAGTCTCAACATCTTTTTTATAGTGTGGTGACCAAAACTGGATGCAGTACTCTAGGTGTGGTCTTACTAAGGCTTTATAGAGTGGTACGAGTACCTCCCTTGATCTTGATTGTATCCCTCTGTTAATGCAACTTAGGGTTGCTCGAAACGTTGACCCAGAGCTTTGCGAGGTGAGATGGCCAGGCGATGGCAGAGGGTGGCCAGGGGCCCAGAACAACCATGGAGAAGGCTTTCTGCAGCCCAGCAATCTGGGGAACATCACAACCACCTTGGCCAAGAGGCTTGCATTGCAAACCACCTTCTGAAACCTCTTCCAGATTGGGCCTCTTCTGATCTTTTGGCAGAGGCCCAGAAGGGCAGGGCAGCACTATTTTTCTTGCCTCCCAGGTAAAATTCTCCAACCTTGGGAAACGAGAGGAATCGTTTGCCTGCCGAAGGAAGACGCCAGGTTCCCACAGGATTAAAAAAACAGATATGGATCCTGGCCAGCACCCCGTGCACCAAGATGTGTAGCCCTGAGGCACCTGTGGAGCATTGGAAGGAGGGGGAGGGAAGAAGGGGGGTTTCTCCCTTTAAAAAAAACCCCAAAAAATTTAAAAAGAAATCCTTGCAGCCAAAGATGATTTTCTTTCTGGCATGAAGATGTCAGCAGCCAGAAGTGCCTTTGCAGCTGCCCCATGCAGGATGACCCCCTTGGCTCCTGGCTGGGAAGGGCCAGACGGCTGGGAGGATCTGCGGTGGCGATCCTCTCCTTTGGGGCAGGGGATGCGCTTGGAATTTCAGGGCATGGAGAGACCCCATTCAGAAAACGAGGGCCAGGGGACTCGCCTCCTCAGAACATGGCAGCCCAGGTGGGCGGGAGCCACTCACAAGCCCCCCCTTCACCAGGATGCAACTCGGGGTGCCCACAGGGTTTGAAGCAGGAGTGGGTTCTAACTTACCTAGCCACTGGTTCACTTCCTCCCGCGCCGCATCGGTGCGCCGCCCGCGCGCATGCACAGTGCCAAAAACCAAGCTTCTGCACATGCGCAGAAGCAAAAAAACAGCTTCTGAGCATGCACAGAAGCCAAAAACAAGATGGCGGTGCCATTAGAGCCGGTTCGGGGGCATGGCCAACCGGCGATCGTTCCCGATTCGGTGAGCGGGGGGAAATTCCCGCTACCATTTCTATAGAACCGGTCTGAACTGAGGGCAACCCACCTCTGGTTTGAAGGCCCCCTTAGCAAGAATGGATGCCTGAAGGGAAGAATTTAACCTTATTTGGGCTGAGGAGCCATGTAGAATACAGCAATAGCACTTAGACTTATATATCGCTTCACAGTGCTTTGCAGCCCTCTCTAAGCGGTTGACAGAGTCAGCCTCTTGCCCCCAACAATTTGGGTCCTCATTTTACCAACCTCAGAAGGATGGAAGGCTGAGTCAACCTGGAGCCGGTCAGGATCGAACTACTGGTAGTGAGCAGAGCCTGCAACACTGCAATGTAACAACTGCGCAACTATGGCTGATTAGAGAGATTTGATAAATTCCTCACTGTTAGGAAGTTTCTCCTTAATTCCAGGTTGCTTCTCTCCTTGATTAGTTTCCATCTATTGCTTCTTGTTCTGCCTTCTGATGCTTTGGAGAATAAATTGACCCCCTCTTCTTTGTGGCAGCCCCTCCAATACTGGAAGACAGCTATCATGTCCTCCCTAGTCCTTCTTTTCTCTAGACTAGCCAAACCCAAATCCTCCAACCCTTCTTCATGTGTTTTAGTCTCAGGGCCTTTGATCTGGTTAATTGTTCTCACTGTACAGAGCTGACAGTCTTTATAAAGTGAGCTGGAGAAGGTCCAGACCAATTTATAGAGCCCGGCTGAATAAAAGCAGCTTCAATCTGTCTATGGAGTCTAGTGGCCTACTTGGGGGTGAGGGTGGGGATCAGTGGAGGAGCTTCTGGGCCTCCTCATACCTAATGCTGCATCCTCACCACTACCCCACCCTGTTTCTCGTTCTCTTTTCTTGCCAATGAGCTTCCTTTCCTTCTTCTCCTCTGCTGGAAACCAATGGGGTTAATGCCAGTAGTGGGTTCGAAAACCCGCTGCTACCGGTTCGTGCGTGCGCTTGCATGCGCAGAAGCATCCCGGGCGTGTGGGTGGAAAATCCCATCGCCGCTGCTACCAGTTCGCAGAACCGGGCTGAACCAGGAGCAACCCACCGCTGGTTAATGCTAAGTGGAAACGATGGCCATTCAAGCTTGGATAACAGGCTCCGTTGTCGTTGAGTCATCCACCATGACTAAGGAACACGGGTGGAAGGCATAATTCCCCCACCCAAAGCAGTTTCACCCCTGTTCCTCAAAAGAAGAGGGAGGAAACTACAGGATGCCTTGGGCAGCAGGTACCGTGCAACCCCATGCATCTTGCATTTTGCATATTATTTGCATGCGAATGCCTGACGCGTTCTCCACTGGAGGGAATGCCCGATTGCACACCGAGGGTTGAGACTTTCCTGCAAGTTCCACATTGGAGCCTCTGTAAGAGGCTGGAACGAAGCAGCCCCTGGAAGCCTCTGGCTTGAATCTCTAGCCGTCCTCGGTTGGATTGCTAATTCTGCTTCCTTTCTGACACTTCATGCTGAAGACAATGTGTTCTCCCTCCCTCCCTCTCCCTCTCCCCCTCTCCCCTCTCTCTCTCCAGATAGTAGGGAATAGATTGCGAGTCCTTGTCACGGTGTGAATATTGTCAGTTGTGAATATATGCAGGGTGATGCACCCCTATCTAATATGATGGTACATTCCAATACAAGCAGAACACGTGATATGATGTTTTGCGTATGTGTGCATTCCTAAACCACCATTAATTCTCTTCTGCCTTAGCTCTTGACCTGAACGGTCGAGTTTCTTAGCAAAGATGTAATTATTCAGGATTTATTGTTTTTGTACTGAAATAAATATTTTCTATTAGACTTTTAATCTCAGTTTCATTTTTAACTGTCTAAATTCCAAGTAAAGATCTAAATCGCCTCTATGAGATTTTATTCTCATCCCAACAGTCCTTTTCTCGATTCCTCTTTCCATGGGAGCAGGAGGGCTCAGCCAAGACTCATGACCTTGGTCTCAAGGACCCAAATTCTCTCCCGAAGAGATGTGAGGGGGGGGAATGCCCACTCTCTGGATAAGGAGCTCAGTTGCATTCCCAGACTTGCAGCGTCCATAGTCCCAACTGCTGGTTTCCTACCTGGAGAACACGGTTGTCCTCCTAGACTTTAGCCCTTCCCCCAGGTGGACTGAAGACAAAGTCTTGGCAGTTGCCAAGAACCATCATTAGCTTGGTGGCCTTCAGGTGGGTTTTCTGAAATTCATCTGACTTTGGGGCAACTTGATCAATCAATCAATCAGAATAGAGCTGGAAGGGACCTTGGAGGTCTTCTAGTCCAACCCCCTGCTCAAGCAGGAGAGCCTATACCATTTGAGTCAAGTGGCTGCCCAGTCTCTTCTTAAAAACCTCCAGTGATGAAGCACCTGCAACCTCTGATGGCAAGCCATTCCAGGGATTAATTGTTCCCACTTTCAGGAAATTTCTCCTTATTTTCAGGTTGCTTCTCTCCTTGATGAGTTTCCATGCATTGTTTCTTATCTTGCCTTTGGAAAATAAGTTGACCTCCTTTTCTTTGGGGCAGCCCCTCAAATACTGGAATACTGCTCTCATGTCCCCTACGGTCCTTCTTTTGTCTAGAGTAGCCAAACCCAAATCCTGCTACCCTTCTTCATATGTTTTAGTCTCTAGTCCCCTAATCATCTTTGTGGCTCTTCTTCTCTGCACTTCTTCCAAAGTCTCAACATCTTTTTTTGTAATGTGCTGACCAAAACTGGATGCAGGATTCAACACTCAATAGGAACACGGCAGGGGCGGGTTCCTAATTTTTTTACTACCACTCTGTGGGCGTGGCTTATTTTGTGGGTGTGGCTTGCCAGCCATGTGACCTGGTGGGCGTGGGCCTCGGGAGCTTGGCAGCGGCCGAAGAAGCAAGGGGGCATTGCCCACCCGCAACGCAGCCCCCCGCAGCGGGAGCAGCAAGACAGCGGCAGTGGTTCTTCTAGGAGGCTCCGTTCGGCCTGAATGCTTCTCCCCATTCGATGATCCTAGGCTCCTGCCGCCTGTTCTCCCTCCCCTCAGCAGCTCGAGAAGCCTCGAACGTGGAAAAATTGCCTGGGATCATCACCGTGCGTTCGTGGCTTCTTGGACTGCTGAAGGGAGGGGAATGGAGATATCTCCTGCCGCCCGTTCTTTCAGCGTCTCACGCGCTCCCTCAGCCATCCTCCCGCTTGGACTCACTGTGGGGTAGGAAGGCAGCACATGCGCAGTGCTGGAAGCTCGGCTTCTGGGCATGTGCAGAAGAACATTTTTTTAAAAAAAATTAAATTTTTTTAAAAATGGTGGCGCCCAGGCATCGGCAACTGACCGCACCGGTACTGTGACATCACCAGCAGGCCGCTACCGGTGCTATAGAGTGGACCACACCGGTAGGAACCCACCACTGGAACACGGTGAAATCATAAACTCAAAGAGTGGGAAGGGACTTTAAAGGCCATCCAATCCTACAGTCTGCCCAGGAGAGATCTCCCAAAATGTCTTTTGAGGGCAGCATCTCTTTAAAGCCCAAGGAAGAGCCAACTTCCCTTCCTGCCCAACAACTCAAGTGCCGGAGGAGAAGTTCTTAGTACTTAGTCAAAGTTTGCTTCGTGGTAATTGCTGCAGCCTTTTTGTTCAGGATTTGCCCTCCAAAGGAGTCCCCACCACCATCCCATGCCCTCCCAAAGCCTTGGGATTCAAACTCCCAGAAACCCTGTGCCAGTTGGGCCTCTTGTGTTGCAGCCAGAGCAAAGGGCTTTCTCTATCGTTTGTGCAAGAGCCCTTCACATATCTGAAATGCCAGTCATGCCACCTTTAATCAGCTGGCCTGAAGACGAAATTCACTCTACCCCTTTGGCCTTTCCATCTTCATGGGTCTCACTGCCTTGTTTGAGTTCTTTGCCGGTAGACAAAGGGATGTTCTCTGCAAAGCAAGAATCCAGAATTGCCCAAAATACTCCGGAAAAGTGTTTCCCGACCTTGAGATTGTGAAGATGCCTGGATGCATGGCTGGCTGGGGAATTCTGGGAGTTGAAGTCCAAGCATCTTCAAGTTGTAAGGCTAGAAATGCTGCCTGGGAAATTTCTGATCAAAGCAGGGTAGAACAAAGAATAATCAGTGGGACAAATTCACTAGTGGAACAATTAATCAGTGGAATGGCTTGCCTCCAGAACGTATGGGTGGACAGCCATTTTTATCTGAAATGGTAAGGGTCTTCTCTCGAGCAGGGAGTTCGACTAGAAGACCTCTAAGATCCCTTCCAACTCTGTTATTCTGTATTCTGCAGGATGTAAATACATTAACTGTATTTACAGAGGGATACAATCAAGATCAAGGGAGGTACTAACACCACTCTGTAAAGCCTTAGTAAGACCACAGATAGAATACTGCATCCAGTTTTGGTCACCACACTATAAAAAAGAGGTTGAGACTCTAGAAAGAGTGCAGAGAAGAGCAACCAGGATGATGAGGGGACTGGAGGTTCAAACATACAAAGAACAGTTGCAGGAACTGGGCATGGCTAGTCTAGTGAAGAGAAGGACCAGGGCAGTGGTGGGTTCCTACTGGTGCGGTCCACTCTATAGCACCGGTAGCGGCCTGCTGGTGACGTCACAGTACCAGTGCGGTCGGTTGCCGGTGCCTGGGCGCCGCCATTTTTTTAAAAAAAAATTAAATTTTTTTTAAAAAAATTTCTTCTGCGCATGCCCAGAAACCTGACAATTAAGTCTTTCCCCATCCCTTCGCTTGAAAATAATAAGTAGTTCGCATTTGACACTTTTCCTTCGCTTTTGCCTAAAGCTTCCCAAAGTGGGCGTTTTCCGAAAGCTTAACCTTTTATACTGTTAATTTCATACAGTTTTATACTGTTATTCTTTAGATGAAAACATTGAGGACTGTTAAAAGATACTGTTCTTTTAACAGTCCTCAATATTTTCGTCTAAGGAATCCATGACTGAAACAAAAAATGCTGTATGAGACATGCTTGTCTTTTAACTATAGCATTTTCTGTATATAAATGGTGTAACACGCACTTTGTATGCAAAGCTTTTCATGTAAGGTATAAAACAGCAAAAATAGTAGTAACATCTCTCTGAAATAACTAATATATGACGGGCAAGCCTGGTCACATGGCCAGCAAGCCACGCCCACCCGGTCACATGGCTGGCAAGCCACACCCACAAAATAAGCCACGCCTACAGAGTGGTAGTAAAAAAATTGGGAACCCGCCCCTGGACCAGGGGAGACATGATAGCCGTCTTCCAATATTCCTGAAATACATGTTGTTGCTTTGAGACCAAGATAATTATGAATTAGAGGATAGAAGTCTCCATCTTCTAAGGCAGGGTATCTTAACCTTGGCAGCTTGAAGATGTGTGGACTTCAACTCCCAGAATTCCTCAACCAGCATGCAGGCTGGGGAATTCTGGGAGTTGAAGTCTACACAGCGTAAGCTTGCCAAGGTTGAGATACATTGCTCTAAGGTACAAGCTGCCTTTGCAGTTGTGGTGTCATCTCCAGATGTGATGCTTTCAGGCAAGTCATTTTTAAAAGAATGCTGATGCAATGTGTTTGTTTGTTTGTGTGTGTGTGTGTGTGTGTGTGTGTGTGTGTGTGTGTGTGGTTTGTAAGCCATAATCTGTGGCTTTAAGGTGTAAACAATAGCTTATTCATTAACTTCAGTTCAGTGTGTGATTGATTGAGGAGCTGACCTCAGAGTTTACATATTTTGCAATTTACTGGAGAAATTTCTGGAGAAATTTAAATCGGCGGCAGCATCTCAACCTGGAAAAAAAACCTGCTGTCTGTCTTCACAAAATTCCCCACAGTAGCTGAACACTCAAATTGTTGAGTCTGCACAGTGTGTTGATTTCTGTGCTGAACACATAGCCAGGTTTTGCATACCAGTTCAGTGTGTGAACGCAAACAGGACAGGTATGTTGCTCTTTTAAATGTTTTTATTAATATATATATATTAATTAAAACATTTAAAGAAGTAAATAAAAACTAACACAAATTAGTAAGTAATACACAGGACAAAAGAAAGAAAAAAAGCAAAAAAGTGTAAGAAAATAAAGAAAAATAAAGCTTGAAACACTTTTTCTTCAGTGTGGAAATAATAAATAATTTATTTCAACCCATCAGAAAGGGTTTCCTTCTGGTTAAGGGATAAAAGGACGGGAATAAGAGAGGAAGCTTTGGACCCAGAAAAGACACCTTCTTCTTCAGTCTTTTTGGCTTCACACAATTTCTTAAACCCAGGTTAATGAAGCAGATCCCGAAGTTGCAACAGATTCCGGCTTAATGCCAGATTCAAACCATATTCCTAGCATGAATAGAATGAATGAGCTGGAAGGGACCTCAGAGGTCTTCTAGTCCAGCCCCTGCTCAAGCAGGAGAACCTATGGAAGAATTGTAGAATGGAATAGAATAGAATAGAATAGAATAGAATAGAATAGAATAGAATAGAATAGAATAGAATAGAATAGAATGGGACCTTGGAGGTCTTCTAGTCCAGCCCCCTGCTCAATCTGGAGAACCTATACCATTTCAGACACGTAACTGTCCAGTCTCTTCTTAAAAACCTCCAGTGATGGAGCGCCCATGATTTCTGGAGGCAAGCTGTTCCACTGGTTTATTGTCCTCACTGTTAGGAAGTTGACCCCCTCCTCTTTGTGGCAGCCCCTCAAATACTGGAATACTGCTATCATGTCCCCCCTACTCCTTCTTTTCTCTAGACTGGCCAAACCCAAATCCTGCAACTGTTCTTCGTATGTTTTAGTCTCCAGGCCTTCGATCATCTTAGTTGCTCTTCTCTGCACTTTTTTTCCCCAAATTCTCAACCTCTTTTTTTGTTGTATGATGACCAAAATTGGTTGCAGTATTCCAGGTGTGGCCTTACTAGGTTTTTTTATAAAGCGGTACTAATATCTCACCTGATCTTGATTCTGTGCCTCTGTTTATACAACCCAGGATTGTGTTAGCATGACGGCACACTTCACACTGCAGCTGCGGATGGAGGCACTTGGAGGTTTCGTGTCAGGGAAACGGTCTCTTTTGCAAGAGTTTCCACTCTTGCATAAATGTTTTGCAAGCAGAAAAGTCCCTCGTCCCACCACCATCCGTCGTGGGTAGATGAAGTTTCCAAAGAAACAGCCCAGGGCACCGAGCGGCATTACGAGAGAGAGCCGAGCGGGGCCTCAAACCGCTGTCTGACCTTCCCTTTTTCTTCAGCCGAATCGCGTGAGGCCCCCTTGCCCGGGAACCAGGCTTGGCGGTGTCTCCCTGGGTGCCAAAGAGGGAAGTGACGAGGGAGGGAAGACGCTTGTCCCCAAACCACAGCCAGTTGGCCTTGAGGGACAAGTCATGTGCTGGCTTTGACTCTTCAAGGCTGACGTGGCTCAGTGCCCACCCAGTTCCTGAGTGTTTGATCTGTTAGCCGGTGGAACAGTCCGCCACATGGAGTGGGGATTCTTTGCTTGGATATCTGTGAAGATACCTATATGTTTGAATTCTTCTTGTTATTATGAATAAGGGTGGGACTTTGAAGGCACAGTTCTTGAATGCGCAGCTGAGGGTACCATTTTAAATTTTGATCACCTCCAAAAGGTATTATTCAATAACCTTGCCTACTGTGCATGAAATAATTACCATTGGGGGGTAGCTTTGCAATGACCTGGGGGTTCAGCATGCAGCTCTGCAGCCACCCATTGTCCACTGCCTTTCTACAGGTAGTATTTGAGTTACAACCATTCATTTAGTGACCGCTCAAAGTTACAAGGCACTGAAAAAAGTGACTTATGACCATTTTTCACACTTATGACTGTTGTTTTGTCCCCATAGTCACATGATTTACATTCGGATGCTAGACGGCCGGTTCCTATTTGGGACAGTTGCGGTATCCCAGGGTCATGTGACTCTCCTTGGCGACCTGACCAGCCAAGTCAGTGAGGAAGGCAGATTCGCAACTGCGTTATTCATTTAACAACTGCAGCAGTGATTCCCTTAACAACTGGGGCAAGAAAAGTTGTAAAATGGGGCAAGACTCACTTAACAAATTTCTCACTTAGCAACATAAATTTTTGGGCTCAATTGTGGTCACAGGTCAAGGACACTACCTGTAACCTCTTTTGGAAAAACAGTGTTTTGCCATTTATTTTGCAAAATAACTTGTGGCGCAGTGGTTAGAGTGCAGCACTGCAGGCTACTTTTGCTGCCTGCCAGCTGCCTGCAATATGGCAGTTCAAATCTCACCAGGCTCCAGGTTGACTCAGTGTTCTGTCCTTCCGAGGTGGGTAAAATGAGGACCCAAATTGTTGGGGGCAAGAGGCTGACTCTGTAAAACCGCTTAGAGAGGGCTGTAAAGCACTGTAAAGCGGTATGTAAGTCTAAGTGCGCTATTGCTATTTTCAAACAGATGCAACTATGAAACTACAATAAAAAAGAGATTTTTTTTTAATGGCGTCTTTTGCCTGTGCTTAATGGCCGCCGGGCATCCCTGCCACCCTCCTTTTCCTGGCCAGGTCACCCTGCACACCTGGCACGGATCACTAGCTTGCAAACTTGCTCTCCTTATTGCTAACAGATGCTGGTTCTTAAGAAGATGCCCTGGCCTCGAGAGAGCCAATCAACAGCCGGCATTCTTTAAAAAGCACCAATCGGCTGCCGGTGCATCGTTTTCTGAGTCACCTGCATAACTTGTGACTGGCAACAGGTTTGATCATGGAGCTGCGGGTTGCCCTGAATCGTTTCATCAGAAGAGAGAGAACAGGGAAGGGAACACGCTCCAGCCGTGCCGTTCTGGAAACCTGGCGCCTGTCAGCCAGCCAGCCAGCTGGGAGGGGCGGGGATGGGAGGGCTTGGCTGCCATCCCAGCAGCCGCCGATGGTACTTTTTTTTTTAAGTGCAAAACGGGTACGTGCCAACCGGTTTGCCAATGCACACCTCGCCCCACGCTCTCATTTCCAGGCCCTTTAAATCGGCACGTGATGCAAGCTCTTTAAAACATAATTGCTTTGCAGAAGGGCGTTCTTGCCCAGGAGGGTAGGTGCGCCTCTCTGACAGATAGCAAAACTGAGGGAGCCCTGTGCTGCGGGGGGGGGGCAGGGAAGAGGGATGCGTCATGCCAGGCCTGGAATGTCAGGCTTTTTTTTTTTTTGCAAAACAGACTCCCAGATTGCTCTTTCTCTTTTTGGGACAGTTGGAAATGGCAAAACTATCCAAGAACAGGCGGGTTAGTGGTGAGAAAAGCAAGGCCTGGCACTTAGGCAGGAAAAACCAAAGGTACAAAATAGATGGTACCTGGTCAGGGGTGGTATTCACTTACCTTCCCTACCAGTTTGCAAATGGGAGGGGCGCACACGCCTGGTTCACTTGCACGCGCCACCTCCGCACATGCACACATCCTCCCGCGCATGCGCTTTACTTGTGCATGCATCTTCCGCGCATGCGCCCTGCCTCTAAAATGTGCTAAATGGGACAGTTGCAGTTGCCGCTACTGGTTCGCACGAACCGGTCCGAACCGGCAGAATACCATGTCTGTATAACCTGGTTCAACTGTAGTGCCAGGGAGAAGGACCGAGGTGTCATAGTGGACAACCATTTAAGTATGAAGCAGCAGAGTGCCGCAACTTTCAAAAAAGTTTGCTGCATTAATAGAGGGGGTAGCATCAAGATCACGAGAACGGATATTACCACTTTATACTGACTTAAGGAGGCCACATTTGGAATATTGCATCCAGTTTTGGTCACCACAATATCAAAAAATGTTGAGGCTCCAGAACAGGGGTGTCA
Organism: Diadophis punctatus similis; assembly: GCA_023053685.1. NCBI lineage: Eukaryota > Metazoa > Chordata > Lepidosauria > Squamata > Dipsadidae > Diadophis > Diadophis punctatus. Next base: position 1,295,830 of record JALIGW010000062.1, read on the forward strand.
AACTTGATTTCATTGAGGGCCACATCAGAGTTATGTTTGACCTCAATTGGGGGGGCTGGGGGGCATGGTGGGGGGGGCATGGCCAGCTCCACATCACTCATCGAGGCTCCGTTTTCAGCCACGCCGACGGCCTCCTACCTGTCCAACCCCCTGCACAAGCAGGAGAATCTATACAATTTCAGACAAGTGGCTGTCCAGTCTCTTCTTAAAAACCTCCAGTTTTGTAGCACCCACAACCTCTGGAAGCAAGCTGTTCCACTGATTAATTGTTCTCACTATTAGGAAATTTCTCATTCATTCCAGGTTGCTTCTCTCCTTGATCAGTTTCCACCCGTTGCTTCTTGTCTTGCCCTCTGGTGCTTTGGAGAATAATTTGACCCCTTCTTCCTTGTGGCAGCCCCTCAAATACTGGAGTATTGCTATCATATAGCCCCTAATTCTTCTTTTCTTTAGACTGGCCAAACCCAAATCCTGCAACCGTTCTTCATATGTTTTAGTTTCCAGGCCTTTAATAGTCTTTGCTGCTCTTCTCTGCACTTTTTCCAAAGTCTCAAATTTTTTTTGCAGTGTGATGACCAAAACTGGATGTAGTATTCCAGGTGCGATCTTATAAAGTCGTACTAAAATACAAAATATACAGCAAAGCGGCAGGGGCGGGTTCCTAATTTTTTTACTACCACTCTGTGGGCATGGCTTATTTTGTAGGTGTGGTTTGCCAGCCATGTGACTGGTTAATCATGGCTTCTCGGACTGCTGAAGGGAGGGGAACTGAGATAGGTCCTGCCGCCCATTCCCCCTCCCCTCAGCAGCTCGAGAAGCTTCAAATGTGCGAAAATGCCTAGGATCATCACCGCACGTTCGTGGCTTCTCGGACTGCTGAAGGGAGTGGAATGGAGATAGCTCCTGCCTCCTGTTCTTTCAGAGTCTCACGCGCTCCCTCAGCCATCCTCCCCTGCTTGGACTCACTGAGGGGTAGGAAGGCAGCACATGCGCAGTGCCAGAAACTCGGCTTCTGGGCATGCGCAGAAGAAATTTTTTTAAAAAATTAATTTTTTTAAAAAAAACAGCGGCGGCCAGGCACCGGCAACCGACCACACCGGTACTGTGATGTCACCAGCGGGCCGCTACCGGTGCTATAGAGTGGACCGCACTGGTAGGAACCCACCACTGCAAAGCGGTATTCTGCTAAAATATTGTTCATGTGAACTGCTAAATTGGTCCTTGCTGAGGTTCGGCTGCCTACCAAGGGTTGCTTGTGGTCAGCGAAAACCAACCCATCCTAGCATTGGAAATATGGCATTGGCAAAGTCTGGGCTAGCAGGTGTGATTGATGTGATTGATGGTCTGGAAAAAAAGATCTTCCTTCCTTCCTTCCTTCCTTCCTTCCTTCCTTCCTTCCTTCCTTCCTTCCTTCCTTCCTTTCTTTCTTTCTTTCTCATACTTCTATATGTTGTCACCACCAGCCAAATGCTGGGCCCTGTGTATCTCCAAGCCTCTGCCTTAAGCCCCCTTCGGCCAACTGCCACCAGCGGTTCTGAAATGGATAGCATTGTTTTTGGTACGTGAAGCTTGAAAACATAACTGAAAAGTTTCTTTATATAAAATCCCAAATCTGGAGGCAGGGAAAATCAGGGGCCTGCCAACAGCCCCCAGCCCCCAGGTGTGGACTTCAACTCCCAGAATTCCCCAGCCAGCCTTCTTAAAGCCTCCAAGATTGAGAAACAACGCTTTAGACCAGTGTTTCCCAACCTTGGCAACTTGAAGATGTCTGGACTTCAACTCCCAGAATTCGCTGGCTGGGGAATTCTGGGAGTTGAAGTCCAGACATCTTCAAGTTGCCAAGATTGGGAAACACTGCTTTAGACTTAGATCCTTGGATTTCCTGGGACTCTACCATGCAATACTCACAAATGTTTGACAAGAGCCCACCCGGATACCCCCTTCCCACCTGGGCAGCCCTGTCCCTGGCCCATAATGCTCCACCAACAGCCTTGTGCTCAAGGCTCAGCTGCCAGTTCATATGACATGATGCCATTCTCCACCCATCTAACATACCTCCCTTTTTGATTGCTTGATTGATTGATTGATTTATAATTTGTCAAACAGAAACAAAAACAGGAATACTATAAAAATACAATTTATTTATTTATTATTTATTTATTTTGTGAGATTTATATACCGCCTCACAGTGCAAGCACTCTCTAAGCGGTTTACACCATTAAGCAATGTATATATTTTACATTGCCCCCAACAATCTGGGTCCTCATTTTACCTACCTCAGAAGGATGGAAGCCTGAGTCAACCTTGAGCCGGTGAGATTTGAACCGCTGAACTCAAATGATCACAATCAGCTAAAGTAGCCTGCAGTACTGCTCTCTAACCACTGCGCTGTGAGAGGAATGATAGGCACGTCTGTGCACTTATGCATGTCTCCTCTACGGGCCTCTTAAGTATGAAGTGAGGTCCATGGAAGTGAATTTGTGACTAAAATTTGTAGCTGTGAAAATTTGTAGCTGAGACAACTTAGACAACTGAGATAATTGAGGGGCGGATTGGAAATTGCAAAAAAAAAAGAAGAGAGAGAGCGCTTCTGGCCACCACAAATATTGTATGCTCTCTTTCAGCCAGAAGCCTGCTCCTTTTTAGAAAGTAAAACAGTTACAACATAAAAAACGGAGAGAAGCCGAGAGGATCCCTTCGGCAAGACATAACAGGGCACGATCCCTGCCTTGAATTTAAGGGCTGTTACTGAAATACCTTCCCCTCCCCTTTTTGTCATCCCAATTAATGTTATGTTGATAGACTCAGAAGCAATTATTATTTTTAAATATCCCACCCACACTTGCTCATTTATCCCATGAATATGTCTAGATGTTCTCCTGATTGCATGACCTGTTTCCAAAAAGGATACACAAAATTTGCAAGGGCCCGTTTGGTGTCTCCCCATCGTCCGTGGGCACAGGGCAGAGTCGGGGAATGTCTTCCGAAGATGTCCCGGTTAGACTTCTAGGAAAGTTTTATTCCAAGTTGGGAGTGAGACAAGAAAGGACTTATTTATTTATTAGTGAGATTTATATACCGCCTCATAGTGCAAGCACTCTCTAAACGGTTTACACCAGTAAGCAATGTACTTACATTACCCCCAACAATCTGGGTCCTCATTTTACCTACCTTGGAAGGATGGAAGGCTGAGTCAACCTTGTCCTTCTTTTCATCTTTTCTTTTCTTCTGTCATTCTCTTCTGTTCGTTCCATCCAAAACTGAATGGAATCCTGCATCCCATTTTGGTCACCGCATTACAAAAAAGATGTTGAGACTTTGGAAAAAGTGCAGAGAAGAGCAACCAAGATGATCAAAGGCCTGGAGACTGAAACCATATGAAGAACGGCTGCAGGTTTGGGGTCTGGCCAGTCTAGAGAAAAGAAGAATTAGGGGTGACATGATAGCAGTATTCCAGTATTTGAGGGGCTGCCACAAAGAGGAGCGGGGTCAAATTATTCTCCAAAGCACCAGAGAAGCAGGACAAGAAACAACGGATGGAAACTAATCAAGGAGAGAAGCAACCTGGAATTAAGGAGAAACTTCCTAACAGTAAAGACAATTAACCAGTGGAACGGCTTGCCACAAGAAGTAGAAGGTGCTTCATCACTGGAGGCTTTTAAGAAGAGACTGGACAGCCACCTATACTATAGGACAGTGGTGGCGAATCTTTTTCGGCTCGCGTGCCAAAAAGGGGGGGGAGCGCGCTCGCGCGCACTCGCATACCCACACCCATTCCCTCCCCCCCACGCATGCGCACAACACCCCCCCATGCTGCCCCCTGCGCATGCGCACACACACACACACCCGCGCAAAGGCTTACCGGAGCCTGGGACCGACGAAACCGGCAAACCGGAAGTGCGAAAAAACGCACTTCTGGTTTGCTGGTATGCTGTTTTTTGCACTCCGGAGGGTTCAAGGAAGCTCCCTGAAGCTCCGGAATGCAAAAAACTACAAAACGGACAAACCGGAAGTGCGAAAAAGTGCACTTCCGGTTTGTCCATTTTGTAGTTTTTTGCATTCCGGAGCTTCAGGGAGCTTCCCTGAACCCTCCGGAGTGCAAAAAACAGCACACCAGCAAACCGGAAGTGCATTTTTTCGCACTTCCGGTTTGCCGGTGGGAACCCTCGCGTGCCGGCTTCTATGGCTCCGCGTGCCAGCTCTGGCACGCGTGCCATAGGTTCGCCACCACGGGTGTAGGGTCTCCTGCTTGAGGAGGGGGCTGGACTAGAAGAACTCCAAGTTCCTTTCCAGTTCTATAATTGATTGACTCTTCTACATCAAGGGTCCCCACAACTCCTGGGCCGCAGCCCATTCAGAACCAGGCCACACAAGCAGAGGACACTGGCACTCGCAGCCCCACCTGTGTGAGTCACATCCGCCGCTCACACCAATGAAGATGCAGGGCAGAGCAGATTTGGAAACCAGAGTTAGGAACACCGTACTAAAACTGCTTTTATTGTAAGGTGACTGTAACCGAATCTGTCGAGCCTGACTGTGCTTCTCCTTTCCCCACCTGTCTGTTCAGGAGAACTTGGGAGGATCAAGTCTGAAATGCTTTCTCAAATTACATTCCTTCTTTGGACTCAGATTTCTCTTATTAGACTGGATGTAGTCCTTGAGTTACAATCTTTTGTTTAGTGACCACTTGCAGTTACAATGGAATTGTTAAGTGAATCACTGTGGTTGTTAAATTAGTGAGATGGTTACAAAACTGGCTTCCTCATTGACTTTGAGAATTAACCAGTTGAACAGCTGGCCTTCAGAAACCGTGGCTGCTCAGTCTCTGGAGGTTTTTACGAAGAGATTGGACAGTCATTGGTCTGAAATGTTTAGGGTTTCCTGCATGAGCAGGGGGCTGGACTAGAAGACCTCGAAGGTCCCTTCCAGTTTATTTATTTATTTATTTATTTGTGAGATTTATATACCGCCTCACAGTGCAAGCACTCTCTAAGCGGTTTACACCAGTAAGCAATGTATATTTATATTGCCCCCAACAATCTGGGTACTCATTTTACCTACCTCGGAAGGATGGAAGGCTGAGTCAACCTTGAGCCGGTGAGATTTGAACTGCTGACCTGCGGATCACAGTCAGCTAAAGTGGCCTGCAGTACTGCCTCTAACCACTGGGCCACCTCGGCTCTTGTTCTATTCTATTCTATTCTATTCTATTCTATTCTATTCTATTCTATTCTATTCTATTCTACTTTATTCTAATTGAGCCGAGGTGGCACAGTGGTTAGAATGCAGCACTGCAGGCTACTTCAGCTGACTGCTAGCTGCAGTTCGGCAGTTCAAATATCACCAGGCTCAAGACTGACTCAGCCTTCCATCCTTCCGAGGTGGGTAAAATGAGGACCCAGATTGTTGGGGGCAAGAGGCTGACTCTGTAAACCGCTTAGAGAGGGCTGTAAAAGCACCATGAAGCGGTATATAAGTCTAATTGCTATTGCTATTGCTATTGCTATTGCTATTGCTATTCTATTCTTATTCCCATTCCCATTCCCATTCCCATTCCCATTCTGCCCTGCCCTGCCCTGCCCTGCCCTACCCTACCCTACCCTACTCTATTCTATTCTATTCTATTCTATTCTTATTGCCATTCCCGCCCCACCCTACCCCCCTCCACTCCACTGCACTCCACTCCGTTCTGTTCCTATTCCTATTCCTAAACCCATCCCATCCCTTTCATCCCATCCCATCCCATCCCATCCCATCCCATCCCATCCCATCCCATTCCATTCCATTCCATTCCATTCCATTCTATTCTATTCTATTCTATTCTATTCTATTCTATTCTATTCTATTCTATTCAGGGCTGGGTTCTAACTTACCTCTAAAAGGAATTTAGAGTCCTTTGAAGAGTTGGGGCCGAACTTGACTCCTGGTTACCTCCAAAGCCACTTCCAACTCTGTTATTCTGTTATTCACACTGGCAGAGTTTCCACAGGGCACTAAACCACCCCACTCTGATCTCTTCTTTGACCTAAGAGGAAACGGGTGGCTTTGAAGGAGGACAAAGGAATCCTGGTTTCTCCTTGATCAGGATCTGTCTCCTGCGGACTTTCACCCACAAAGCTGCTGCCCGCTTAATTCCTGGCGCCAAACTGACAGCTGCTAATGTGAATGTGTGATATTGTGGAGCCAGTGCGCTAAGCCCATGAAACTATAACAGCCAGCAACGAATATATATTTCAACTATAAAGCTATGATCATATCTGCTATATGCTAAAGGAGAAAAGACCCCCAAACTAACTATAAAAAAAACTTTTAAAAATTATAAAAAAATTGAAATACAGAAAGCAATTAAAAAAATTTAAAAAGTGGAAACAAGATTTGATCAGTAATATACTTCTTCTTCTGCCACATCCATCATCGGATGTTGTCGATCGTGTCGGCCATCCTATTTTTATCAGCAGCTGCACAAAAAGTGCTACTGAGTTTTTGTCCCAACCAGTCCCTTAGATTTTGATGCTTTTGATGTTCTTCTTCTGCCTGGACCTCGTTTGCCTTCCATCTTTCCCTGGAGGATTAAGTGAAGGATGACCTATTTTTCCGAGTGTCGCATCCCATGTCTGAAATATTCTAACTTTTCGCTTTTTTATGGTTTTGATTATTTCCCTTGGCTTTCTCAGGTGGCTTATTTGAATTTTGAATTTATTATTAGAGTTGGAAGGTACCCTGCAGGTCATCTAGTCCAACCCCCTGCCCAAGCAGGAGTTCCTACACCGTTTGAGACAGATGGCAGTCCAGTCTCCCCTTGAAGGTCACAAGTGTTGGGGCTCTCACAACCTCCGCTGGCAAGCTGTTCCACTGGTTGATCGCTCTCACCGTCAGAAAGTTTCTCCTCACTTCCAGATTGAATCTCTCCTTGGTCAGCTTCCATCCGTTATTCCTTGTTTGGCTTTCTGGTGCCATAGAGAATAGCCTGACCCCCCTCCTCTCTGTGGCAGCCCCTCAAGTATTGGAACATTGCTATCATGTCACCCCTGGTCCTTCTCTTCGCCAGACTGGCCAAGCTCAGTTCCTGCAACCGCTCTTTGTGTGTTTTATTTTCCAGACCCTTTATCATCCTGGTTGCTCTCTTCTGCACTTTCTCTAGGGTTTCAATGTCTTTTTTGTAGTGTGGTGACCAAAACTGGATGCAGTACTCTAGGTGTGGTCTGACCAAGGCTTTATAGAGTGGTACTAGTACCTCTCTGGTCCTTGATTGTATCCCTCTATTTATGCAGCTCACCTTATCACCTCCTCATTTCTGATTTTGTCAACCCATCTTATACGTAACAGCCGCCTGCAAATCCACATTTCAAATGCTTCTATTCTCTTCAAGTGTCTTTCTGTCCGAGACCAACTCTCCACTCCGTAGAGCAGGATAGAAAAGATGTAACATCTGACAAGCCTCATTTTGAGCCTTAGGCTTATGTCGTGACTGCAGAAGAAGTAATATACTGGCAATAAAAAAGGGGGGAAATTGAATATATAGATGAATATATAGATGAATTACGAACTGGCACGAAAGTCAAAGCATGCTCAATAGAGGAGCGTTATAAGGTTTTCCAAGGAAACAATATTGACATGCCCAAGTGAAAAAGAAAATCAGTGGCAACTATAAAAACAAATACAGGTAATCCTCGACTTACAACAGTTTGTTTAGTGACCTGTGGAAGTTACAACAGCACTGAAAGTGACTTATGACCATTTGTCACACTTATGACCGTTGCAGAGTCCCCATGGTCACATGATCAAAATTCAGACGCTTGGCACAACTGACTCATATTTATGACAGTTGCAGCATCCTGGGGTCACGTGATCCTCTTTTGCAACCTTCTGACAAGGGGAAACCAGATTCACTTGACGTGGTGTGACTAATTTAATAACTGCAGTGATTCACTTAACAACCATGGCAAGGAAGGTCGTAAAGTGGGGTAAAACTCATTTAACAAATGTCTCACCGAGCAACACAAATTTTGGGCTCAATTGTGGTCATAAATCGAGGACTTCCTGTATCAACACTTGGCAATGAATAGCAGAAGACCGGATCTGTCAAGGACCAAGTAGAAAGATTCGTATCCGTAGCACCAGAACAAACTGTTGCTACAAATGCTACAGAAATGAAGATTAAAACAAGAACAGCAGAAAAAAAAATTCCCAAAAAACCCAGCACATGTAAAGGGAAAGTTGAGACAGTGGACAATCTAATCAGCAGCTGTAGATTAACAGATTAACAGAGTTGGAAGGCACCTTGGAGGTCATCTAGTCCAACCCCCCACCCAAGCAGGAGACCCTACACCATTTCTGACAGATGGCAGCCCAGTCTCTTCTTGAAAGCCTCCAGTGATGAAGCTCCCACAACTTCTGAAGGCAACTTCTGTTCCATTGGTTGATTGTTCTCTCTGTCAGAAAATTCCTCCTTATTTCCAGGTTGAATCTCTCTTTGTTCAGTTTCCATCCATTATTCCTTGTCTGGCCTTCGGGAACTTTGGAAAATAGCTTGACCCCCTCCTCTCTGTGGCAGCCCCTCAAATATTGGAACCACTGCTGTCATGTCACCCCTGGTCCTTCTCCTCACTAGACTAGCCATGCCCGGTTCCTGCAACCTTTCATTGCATGTTTTAGCCTCCAGTCCCCTAATCATCTTGGTTGCTCTTCTCTCCACTCTTTCTAGAGTCTCAATATCTTTTTTATAGTGCGGTGACCAAAACTGGATGTGATGTGGTCTTACTAAGGCTTTATAGAGTGGTATTAGTACCTCACTTGATCTTGATCGTATCCCTCTGTAGCAAATCACCCAGACAGAGTATACAAAGAGATGTGGAAAAAATTAAACATTGGAATTTAGGTAGAAAGTATGGATTTGATGCCCCAAAATGTTGGTACCCTGAAGTATTGGATTTTAACTGATTGTAATGTTAAAAAGATTCTCCAAGGTGACCACACAACAAATGTATGGATTTTTTAAATCCAGATTGACTCATGCTTAAAACACAACATGAATTTAAAGTAGTTAAAGCAAAGCAGGTTTTACTCATAGAGTTGCTCAAAAGGAAGGGGGAAATATAAAATATTGGGATTTAGCCATTGAAATGCAGTAATGATAGAATAAACTCAAAGACGTTTTTCCCATACTTATTGAACTATTAGGAGTAATAACAATGAAATCACATATACAAGTACATTATGGCAGCATTTGGTCAATTTCTAAACTTTCGGATAAAGACCTAAAGTTTCGTATAAATCGACACTAAATTATCAGCATTTGCTGGGCGTTCTTCAAATAATGAATAATAATCATCAGAATATAATCATCATCTTCAGACAATGGATCGCCATCATCATCTTGGACAGCATTTAGAAAATCTCCATATTCACAAGATTTCCATCTGTCAATTACAAAAGGCCACCCTGCTTGGCTCTACACATATACTATGCTGATACGTTATGACATCGATACATGCGTACAAAGCCGGAATTGAGATGAGAGCAACAGACAGCATGTGCTGCCTCGGCAAAGAAGCTGAAGAAACAGTGGACCACCTGGTAAGCTGCTGCAAGAAGATCACCCAGACTGACTACAAGCAGCGGCACGACAAGGTAGCAACAATGGTGCATTGGAAGATTTGCAAGGAATACCATTTGCCTGCAAGCAAGAACTGGTGGGATCACACAATAGACAAAGCTAAAGTGCCCTGGGACTTTAGAATTCAGGCAGCACACAATACCCCACACTTAACAATTGTCGATAAGATTTTAAAAAATGCCTGGATAGTAGATGTGGCAGTACCTGGAAACAGCAGAATAGAAGAGGAAGAATCACATAATCCAAAGACCTGCAAATAGAAATACGGTAGAAAAACAAAGGTAAAAGAAAGCAAAGGTGGTACCAAGAGTGATAGGCATCTTGGATGAATCCCGAAACATCTGGAGCACCACTGGTCAATTTTCAAAAGTCAGCCTTTACTTGGAACAGCTCACATCCTGGGAACACACCTGTAGCACACGGGTGTCAAACTCGCCGCATCACGTTGTCATCACGTGATGTATCGCGGCGTTTTCCCCCCCCCTTCGTGGAGCTGGGGTGGGCGTGGCCTAGCATGATGGGCCACCAGTTTGAAACCCTTGCTGTAACACCTTCAACTAACAACATCTGGCTCTCCCAGGTCCTGGGGAAGGATTGGATAGGTGAATAAAAATGCCAAGCCCAGTCTAAACATGACTGTGTGATCAACTATGATAATAATAATAATATAATATGGCTGTTTGGTTCCACCCCAAGCCAAAAAGAGCATTTATGTGAGAGAGAAATTACTGGTTTTCTGTACTGTGACTCCATTTGGATTCTCATTCTACAATGTAGAATTGTACTCCATTGGACTTATCAAACATGACCCTGGGCTTTATTGCATGCTCAGTTTTTAGTTGTCCAAGGCAGCTTTGCTTCAAGAAAGACATAGCAATAGATCCATTCTGGCACAGTAGGAGCTATTGGAAAAACAGTACTGAGATGGGGGAACCAAATGTTTAGATATAATGATCATAGATTCATAGAGCTATGGTGGCGCAGTGGTTAGAATGCAGTATTGCAGGCTCTCTGCCGACTGCCAGCAGTTCGATTCTCACCAGCTCAAGGTTAACTCAGCCTTCCATCCTTCTGAGGTCAGTAAAATGAGGACCCAGATTGTTGGGGGCAAGAAGCTGACTTTGTAACCTGCTTAGAGCGGGTTATAAAGCATTGTGAAGTGGTATATAAGTCAAGTGCTATTTCTATCTATCATCTATCTATCTATCTATCTATCTATCTATCTATCTATCTATCTATCTATCATCTATCATCTATCATCTATCTATCTATCATCAATCTATCATCAATCTATCATCTATCAATTTATCATCTATCTATCATCTATCTATCTGTCTGTCTGTCTGTCTATCTATCTATCTATCTATCTATCTATCTATCTATCTATCTATCTATCTATCTATCATCAATCTATCATCAATCTATCATCTATCAATCTATCATCTATCTATCTATCTATCTATCTATCTATCTATCTATCTATCTATCTATCTATCTATCTATCTATCTATCTATCTATCTATCTATCTCTATCAGCTGTGGTGGCGCAGTGTTAGAATGCAGTATTGCAGGCTAACTTGCTGACTGCCAGCAGTTCGATTCTCACCAGCTCAAGATTGACTCAGCCTTTCATCCTTCTGAGTCAGTAAATGAGGACCCAGATTGTTGGGGGCAATAGGCTGAGTCTGTAACCCGCTTAAAGAGGGCTGTAAAGCATTGTGAAGTGGTATATAAGTCTAAGTGCTATTTCTTTCTTTCTATCTATCTATCTATCTATCTATCTATCTATCTATCTATCTATCTATCTATCTATCTATCATCAATCACTCAATCAATCAGCCTATCAACCTATCTACCTATCTACCTATCTACCTATCTACCTATCTACCTACCTACCTACCTACCTACCTACCTACCTACCTATCTACCTATCTACCTATCTATCTTTCTATCTATCTATCTATCTATCTATCTATCTATCTATCTATCTATCTATCTATCTATCTATCTATCTATCTATCTATCTATCTATCAGCTGTGGTGGCGCAGTGATTAGAATGCAGTATTGCAGGTTAACTCTGCCGATTTCGATTCTCGCCAGCTCAAGGTTGACTCAGCCTTCCATCCTTCCGAGGTGGGTAAAATGAGGACCCAGATTGTTGGGGGCAAGAGGCTGACTCTGTAAACTGCTTAGAGAGGGCTGCAAAGCACTGTGAAGTGGTATATAACTCTAAGTGCTATTACTATAGAGTGGGAAGTGACCTTGGAGGTCTGTTGGTCCAACCTCTTGCCAGGACATGAAACCTCATGCCATTTTGTCTAGTTTTTTCTTGAAGACCACTAGTGATGGAACACCCACAACTTCAGGAGGCAAGCTGTCTCATTGCTTCATAAGCTGTCACCGACAGGAAATTCTGCCACTGATCCTTGTCTTACTTCAGGTGTTCTGAAAATAAGTCTGCTCTCCCTTCCTTGAGACATCCCTTAGCCCTGGGACCAAAAGTACATTTCCACAGGGGCTGTGTGAGAAAGTCGGGACAAGATTCTTCATCCTTCCATAACATTTGTTGCATCAGTGGTCACGTGCAACTTTTAGACTTTGGGGCTAAGGCAAATTGCAAAGAACAGAACGAATCCTAGTCAGTCGGTAAGCAGAAAAAGGAGAAACATGTTGATTAGTTTACAAAATGTGCAAGTCTCCTAGTCTTAGATTCAAATCAAGTTGATTCAATCCATCTGTTCAATCTGGAGAGTCAGAGCCACTTGAATAATTTACTCTTAATCGTTTAATTCAAACCGTTGATCCAGTTCAATCGAAATGGTGTGCGCAGGGGCCCTGAAGTCCATTAAATCAATCTGGTGATTCAGTCAACATTGTTCGGACTAAATCTTCAAACGACAACTTGTCAAAGTTCTCAGTCCTTACTCAAAGGTGCTTTTTCAAAAGGCAACTGGAGAGTTTTATCCTTCTGGAAGAAGGAAAAAAACGGTCCAGTTGGCTTTTGAAAAAGCACCTTTGAGACAACCTGGATGATGGAGAATCTCCACAAGTCCTTACATTCCTGGCAAGGCCCACAGATCCAGATCATAGTGGTTTGCTACTGAAAACAATCCAGATTATCCTTCTGACACTTCCTCATATTTAGTGGGACAAGAGCAACCAAGATGATTAGGGGGACTGGAGGCTAAAACATACGATGAACGGTTGAAGGAACCGGGCATGGCTAGTCTAGTGAAGAGAAGGACCAGGGGAGACATGATAGCATCTTCCAATATTGGAGGGGCTGCCACAGAGAGGAGGGGGTCAAGCTATATATCACCCCATTCCTAAGAGGTTGGTAAGGGGTATGCATAAAAGCGCACAATTGTGCCTACCGTTCCTGTCCTAATGTACCCATATATTCATACCTCTTTTACTCTTATTCATGCTTGTACTATTACATATATATTCAATCATGTTTTACTGTTTATACTTTGCTTATAATCATATATGCTTGACAAATAAACAAATACAAATACAAATATTTTCCAAGGCACCTGAAGCCCAGACAAGGAATAATGGATGGAAACCAATCAAGGAGAGATTCAACCTGGAAATAAGGAGGAATTTTCTGACAGTGAGAACAATCCACCAATGGAACAGAAGTTGCCTTCGGAAGTTGTGGGAGCTTCATCCCTGGAAGCTTTCAAGAAGAGACTGGACTGCCATCTGTCAGGAATGGTATAGGGCAGTGATGGTGAACCTTTTTTCCCTTGGGTGCCGAAAGCCCGTGTGTGCCCACACCCATAATTCAATGCCCCCCGTGCCCCACCCCCCTGATGCCCCCCCCCCCCGCGCAAGCGTGCACAACCCCCTGCTCCCCTGTTTCACAACTTCTGGTGGGCCTGGTAAACCCATTTTTCGCCCTCCTCAGGCTCCAGAGGCTTCCCTGGGAGAATTCTGGGAGTTGAAGTCCGCCAGGCTTAAAGTTGCCAAGGTTGGAGACCCCTGCTGTAGGAGACCTCGTCTCCCACATAAAATGGGTTGTGTCACTTTCTTCTGTGAGTTGTTTTTCCCCACCTCAGGGAGTTGGATGGACTTCAGGGGAAAGCCCATGAGTTCAACTTTTCAGCCAGGAATATGTTCAGGGAGGAGCCACAGCCACCCCTCCCCTTGGCCCAGACCCTTCAGCCCATCTGCCTGAGCGTTGAAGCAGACATTGCAGTCCTCCCCATAAAGCCTCCCTGTGTGGCAAAAGTCACCCCGTTCTGTCATCTGCGCTTTTAAACATCAAATGTTGGAGAAAGGCTGCTCTGATTTTCATTTTGGTATGGATGCTTCACCTGCTTATATATCAGGCACGTTTCCTTGTAAAGTTCATTCCACTCTAGTTACAGGTTTTAAAAGTTCTGGGTGTCTTACAAGCTCTAAAAGAGTGTCATTCGAACGTCTCTGGGCTAACTCCTCACAATGGTCTCCTTCCTACAGTTTGTATGCATTCAGTTTAAAAGCCAAAATATTACCCGGTTTGAGCATTAGCTACACCAGCCAATGAGAGGGCCAAGCTCTTTTCCCAAAAAGTTGGGTCAGTAGGCCATCCACAAAGTTACGCTGACCTTGAAAGGGTGAATAGGGTGGTTCCTCTAGGGAAATTTTCCATAGGTTCAGATGAAAAGTTTGAAGGTGGCTCTCTTCTTTTTTGTGCAGAGAATTTAGAATGAGTTGAAGAAAGAAAGAAAGAAAGGAAGGAAGGAAGGAAGGAAGGAAGGAAGGAAGGAAGAAAGGAAGGAAGGAAGGAAGGAAGGAAGAGAAAGAGAGAGAGAAAGAGAAAGAGAGAGAGAGAGAGAGAGAGAGAGAAAGAGAGAAAGAAAGAGAGAGAGAGAAAGAAAGAAAAAGAAAGAGAGAAAGAGAGAGAAAGAAAGAGAGAGAGAGAGAGAAAGAAAGAGAGAAAGAGAGAGAAAGAAAGAAAAAGAAAGAGAGAGAGAGAAAGAAAGAGAGGGAGAGAGAGAGAGAGAAAGAAAGAAAGAAAGAAAGAAAGAGAGAGAGAGAGAGAGAAAGAGAAAGAAAGAAAGAAAGAAAGAAAGAGAGAGAGAGAGAAAGAAAGAAAAAGAAAGAAAGAGAAAGGAAGAAAGAAAGAAAGAAAGAAAGAATGAGAGAAAGAGAGAAAGAAAGAGAGAGAGAGAAAGAAAGAAAGAGAAAGAAAGAGAGAGAGAAAGAAAGAAAGAAAGAAAGAAAGAAAGAAAGAAAGAAAGAAATTCAGAATGATCTTGATAAGTTAGAAAACAAACAAAGACAGAACAGACAAATGAAAAATTATTTCCTTAGCAAATTAGAGGCAAACATAAGAGATTGCTTCAGCTGAAGTGTTATTTCTAAATCCCAAGAAGCGGAAGTTGCATTCTGTTCTGCTTTTATAAGTTGAGTTGAGTTGTGGGTCCCCTTCTGGCTGTGGCATCTGAAGAGAGACCAACTCAAAGGGCAGCAAGGATGAAGCAGCAGAAGGCCTGCAAAGAGGCTGAAGGAGCTGGAAAGGAAGTTGGGGAATATAACAGCCTAGCCTTGATGATGTTACCTAGTTGGGTCATGAAACGTCTGCAAGCAAACAACGAAGCTCAGAGAGCACCGCAGTCCTTTTCCTCCTCCTCCTCCTCCTCCATCTCCATCTCCATCTCCCCCCTCCCTCCCCGTCTACTCTGCAAAACCGACTTCCCTCTAGCACTGATGATGTTACTTAGTTGGGTTATGAAATGTCTGCAAGAAAACAACCAAGCTCAGAGACCACCAAGGACTCCACAGTTTGTTTGGCTCAGGTCTGAAAGGATGTTACAAAGAAGAAGGCATCGCAGTTCCAGTGTGCAGGGCAGGGCCTTGCAGGTTTTAAATTACCTGGAGAGCAGAACTTGGTTGAATTGGGAAAGGAAGACAAGCTGGATGGTGGAACCGATGACCCAAAGAAGTGGTGGATCATTTTTCATCAGATGTGATCAACTATGGCCCAAACCAGTATTCCTGAACCTTAGCAACTTGGAAGATGTGTCGACTGGCTAAGGAATTCTGGGAACTGAAGTTTACTGGAGGCAACTGAAGCAGGGGCGGGTTCCTAATTTTTTTACTACCACTCTGTGGGTGTGGCTTATTTTGTGGGTGTGGCTTGCCAGCCATGTGACTGGTTGGACGTGGCTTGCTGGCCATGTGACCAGGTGAGCGTGGCTTCTCGGACTGCTGAAGGGAGGGGAACTGAGATAGGTCCTGCTGCCAATTCCCCCTCCCCTCAGCAGCTCGAGAAGCCTCAAACGTGTGAAACTGCCTAGGATCATCACCGCGCATTCATGGCTTCTCGGACTGCTGAAGGGAGGGGAATGGAGATAGCTCCTGCCACCCGTTCTTTCAGCGTCTCACGCACTCCCTCAGCCATCCTCCCCTGCTTGGACTCACTGTGGGGTAGGAAGGCAGAGTATGCGCAGTGCCGGAAGCTTGGCTTCTGGGCATGCACAGTAGAAATTTTTTAAATGGCGGCGCCCAGGCACTGGCAACCGACAGCACCGGTACTGTGGCGTCACCAGCGGGCCGCTACCGGTGCTATAGAGTGGACCGCACCGGTAGGAACCCACCACTGAACTGAAGGCAAGAAAAACCAAAAGTACAACCAAGTTTAATAGCAGTAACTGTGAGAGAGATCTTGGAGGCTTAGTGGACAACCAATGAAATATGAGCCATGAGTGTGCGGCGAAAAAGAGTGTGAGCCAAAAAAGCCAATGCAATCCTAAATTGCATTAACAGACGGATACAATCACGATCAAGAGAGGTACTAATACCACTCTATAAAGTTTTAATAATAGATAAGGTGACCAGACGTCCCGATTTTGGCGGGACAGACCCGCTTTTTAATCATTTGTCCCGCGTCCCGCCCGCCCTCTTAAAAAGTCCCGATTTTTTAAAACAATGCCCAACTAGGGCATTCTTTCAAAAAATCGGCCTACAGGCACTCGAGGACGGCCAGGTTGGGCCCAGCCGCAGGGGCAGCAGCAGCAGCAGCAGGCCCTCTCAAAATTGGGACATCTGGTCACCTTAAAACACCCACCCATGCCTTTCTCTCTGCAAGGCGGGCGCGGAGAGATGACGTCGCTGCTGTCGGCGCCCCACGCTGATTGGCTGTTGAAGGGTGAGCGGCGGCGGCGACAGCAGCAAGCCGGGAGCGCTCGCCTGGAATTGGAATCAGCGAGCAGCTGGGCATCGGGGCTCTTCCCCCGCCTTCTCCATCCTCCAGGGTCGCCACTGCGGGGGTTCCGTCTCTCCGGTGGTGCCTGCGTTGGAAGGGAAGGGGGGGAAAGAAAGGCAGCCTGCGGGGCTTGGCACGGCTGGGAGTTGCGAGGCGGCGTAGCAACCGGGCTGTTCCTCCGGGTGTGCTAAAGTGCTTGAGTTTTTTCTCTCACACACACACATGCACAACCTTCCAACGACCGGGTCGGACTGGATCTCCCAGCACGACTTCCCGGTCGTTGGAAGGTTGTGCATGTGTGTGTGAGAGAGAAAAAACTCAAGCACTTTAGCACACCCGGAGGAACAGCCCGGTTGCTACGCCGCCTCGCAACTCCCAGCCAAGCCCCGCAGGCTGCCTTTCTTTCCCCCCCTTCCCTTCCAACGCAGGCACCACCGGAGAGACAGAACCCCCGCAGTGGCGACCCTGGAGGATGGAGAAGGTGGGGGAAGAGCCCCGATGCCCAGCTGCTCGCTGATTCCAAATCCAGGCGAGCGCTCCCGGCTTGCTGCCGCCGCCGCGCGTGAACGCGGTCCGCGGCGGGAAGCGAGTTCAAGCGACCCTCCGCCGCTGCCGGCCTGCAACCCGGCACCCCGTCCTGCCTGCCCCGCCCCGTGCCCCGTACTCAGCTCTTGACTTTTGCCCTCTGCGCATGCGCAGCGTTCTGCACATGCGCAGAGGGCAAAATTCAAATGGCGCCGAGGCGGGCCCGCCCCCCGTCCCGCTTAAAAAAAAAAATCTGGTCACTTTAGTAATAGACCACACCTGGAATACTTCATCCAGTTTTGGTCAGCCCACTATATAAAAGATGTTGAGACTCTAGAAAAAGTACAGAGAAGAGCAACCAGGATGATTAGGGGTCTGGAGGCTAAAACATACGATGAACGGTTACAGGAACTGGGCATGGCTAGTCTAGGGAAGAGAAGGACCAGGGGAAACAGGATAGCATCTTCCAATATTTGAGGGGCTGCCACAGAGAGGAGGAAGGGGGTCAAGCTATTTTCCAAAGCTCCTGAAGGCCAGACAAGGAATAATGGATGGAAACTGATCAAGGAGAGATTCAACCTAGAAATAAGGAGGAACTTCCTGACTGAGAACAATCAACCAACGGAACAGAAGTTGCCTTCAGAAGTTGTGGGAGCTTCATCACTGGAAGCTTTCAAGAAGAGACTGGACTGCCATCTGTCAGAAATGGTGTACGGTCTCCTGCTTGGGTGGGAGGTTGGACTAGACGACCTACAAGGTCCCTTTGAACTCTGTTAATCTGTTACACATCTTCAAACTGCCAAGGTTGAAAAACGCTGGACTGAAGAGAGATATCTGCCGGAGATCCTTTAAATCTGAATCCCTGCATTGAGCAGGGGCTGGCCCACTGAACCTGGCAGCCCTCAAGAGCTCCTTCTAACCCCTTAGGTCCCAACTGGACTATAAATAAAACCAGGTGGCCAAGGATTTGACCCCTCTCTTCTTCGGTGCATGCCGTGAGTCAAATCGACCGCTCTATCCGGCTGTTTCCAACAAAAGGCTGGTCTCATGGGCAATGCATCTGGTGACCTCCTGCAGCAGCCCAGGGCAAGCGAGCCTGAGACTCTGCCCACCACAGCTCGCCAACCCGGGCACTTGGCAGAGCAGGGCAAGGTTGCAAGACGATTCAAGCGGAGCGCAGTGCAGGGAAACTCAAGCGGGGCAGGAAAACTGCTACAGGTACTCCTTGGTTTATGACGACTATGGAGCCTGCCTGTTACAGTCGTAAGTCATTATGGTTGTAAATTGAGTCACCCTGATTTTACAACCTTTTTTGTGGTTGTTATTAATAAGCATCGTGAACCAATGGTTTGCTATGACCTAGTTCTGCCAACGGGGATGCGGTGGCTCAGTGGCTAAGACGCTGAGCTTGTCGATCAGAAAGGTCGGCAGTTTGGCGGATCGAATCCCTAGCGCCGCTTAACGGAGTGAGCTCCCGTTACTTGTCCCAGCTTCTGCCAACCTAGCAGTTCGAAAGCATGTAAAAATGCAAGTAGAAAAATAGGGAACACCTTTGGTGGGAAGGTAACAGCGTTCCATGTGCTTTCGGCATTTAGTCATGCCAGCCACATGACCACGGAATCATCATCAGACAATGCTGGCTCTTCGGCTTAGAAACGGAGATGAGTCAGGAACGGCTAGCATTTATGTGCAAGGGGAACCTTTACCTTTACCTAGTTCTGCTGAAAACTGGAAGTACAGGTACTCCTCAACTTACAACAGTTCACTTAGTGACCATTCAAAGTGACAACAGCACTGAAAAAAGTGACTTATGACCATTTTTCACACTTACGTTTGCTTGTTTGTTTGGTTGTTTGTTTGTTTAATTGATTGATTGATTGTTTGTTTATTAGTGACATTTATATACTGCCTCACAGTGTAAGCACTCTCTAAGCAGTTTACACCATTAAGCAATGTATATATTTACATTGCCCCCAACAATCTGGGTCCTCATTTTACCTACATCGGAAGGATGGAAGGCTGAGTCAACCTTGAGCCGGTGAGATTTGAACCGCTGACCTGCAGATCACAGTCAGCTAAAGTGGCCTGCAGTACTGCACTCCAACCGCTGCGCCACCTCGACTCTTTAGAGCACACTTACACTTATGACCTTTAGAGCACACTTATGACACATGATCATGTAATCAAAATTCAGATGCTTGGAATCTGGTTCATACTTATAACGGTTGCTGTGTCCCAAGGTCATGGGATCCCCTTTTGAGAAGTAAAATCAGTTGGGGAATCCAGATTCATTTCTGATCCTCAGATAAAATCCACGCAAGTCACCAGAGCTCACTTGTCCTCTTCCACTAGCTCAGCTTGAGAGGGCTGCAAAATCCTCCGTCCTCAGTCTCTAAAGCAAATAATTTTATCCATTATTAAATGTCTTTGCAAAACTATGGGATGGTACTCCATGTTCTTAAGGTCATACAGATCTTACATCAGAATAATAATGTATAACAGCTGGGACACCAGTTATCTTGACCTACAAAACCAATCATCCCCACTCAATTTAGAGGGTCCTTGAAGCACCTGGAGGTTTCTCTGTGTCCTCGGGGTCCCCTGAGTGGCGCTCCTGGTTCCTGTAGTCTGTAATTTTTCCCCCTCTGGAAATCCATTCCTCCTCCCACCCCATCCAAAGGGTCTTCATCAGAGGTGGGTTTCTCCTGGTTTGGAACGGTTTGCCTGAACCAGTAGCAAACCGCTGGTGATATCACGGAACTGGTTCTTTTGAAGATGTTTCGCTTCTCATCCAAGAAGCTTCTAAAGGATGCAAATGACCAGCTGCCTGCAAGGAATATAAATCCTTCCATTCCCCACCATCCAGTCAGAGCTGAAGAAGCTTCTTGGATGAAAAGCGAAACGTCTTCAAAGAAAAAAAACAAGAAAGTCCAGTTGCCTCCTGAAAAAGCACCTTTGGGACAACCATGACTTGGATGACTGAGAATCTCTACAGACTTTTAGCTATGCAATTTGGGATGGACACCCTTTGAATGATGTGGGAGTAGGAACGGATTTCCAGAAAAAAAAATATTGCAGACTACAGGAACCATTTGCACCACTCAGGTGACCCTGAGGACACAGATAAACCTCCAAGTGGCCTCAATGACTCTCTAAAACAGCAGTTCCCAACCTTCCTAATGCTGCGCCCTGCGCCCTGCGCCCCGCCCCCATGACCCCACCGCGACCCACCCCGCCGTCACCATTTCGGTTCTTTTATCCTCTACGCATGCGCAAAGCATTCTGCGCATGTGCAGAGGGTAAAAGAACCCAAATGGCGGCGTCCGGGCGAAGTCTCCAGATCCGGGCAAGGTCTGCGCTCGCTTCGCGTGTTGCCTCTGGGAGCTTTTCGAGCCCCATCGCAAAAGGCATGCGCGACTTCGGCGGGGCCCGGACAGGCGGCTGCCCGGAGAGAGCCACCCCCTTTGCAGAGTCTCTCCCGTCTACCTGTAGCGTTCAGGGCGAAGGGGGTGGCTCTCTCCGCGCAGCCGCCTGTCCCGGTCCTGCCGAAGTCGCGCATGCCTTTTGCGATGGGGCTCGAAAAGCTCCCAGAGGCAACACGCGAAGCGAGCGGAGATCTCGCCCGGATCTGGAGACTTCGCCCGGACGCCGCCATTTGGGTTATTTTACCCTCTGCGCATGTGCAGAATGCTTTGCGCATATGCAGAGGATAAAAGAACCCAAATGGCAGAGGGTGGGTCGCGGGGCGCAGGTTGTGGGGCGCGATATGGTCAGGCTTGTGGCATTGGGGGGGAGCTGAGGATGCCGGGGCGATCCCTGGGAAATGGTTGTTCGACCCCCAAAGGGGTCGTGACCGCCAGGTTGGGAACCAC
Source organism: Diadophis punctatus similis (assembly GCA_023053685.1). Lineage (NCBI taxonomy): Eukaryota > Metazoa > Chordata > Lepidosauria > Squamata > Dipsadidae > Diadophis > Diadophis punctatus. The sequence continues at coordinate 1,317,042 of JALIGW010000062.1, forward strand.
TGCTCTAAAAGGATGCAAATTACCAGCTGTCTGCTAGGAATATAAATCCTTCCATTCTCCACTATCCTGCCAGAGCTGAAGAAGCTTCTTGGCTGAGAAGTGAAACGTCTTCAAAGGAGAAAAAAAACCCCAAGAAAGTCCAGTTGCCTCCTGAAAAAGCACCTTTGGGACAACCACGACCTGGATGACCGAGAATCTCTACAGACATCCCCAATGAACACTGTCATGATGGGAAGCTGCCTCCCTCCAAAGATGGTGCAGGAAATCTTTGTCAGCTGTGAGAACATCAGCCGTGGTGGGCTTTGCAAAGCTGAGAGGGGTCTTGAGATGCAAAATTAAATTATATAACTGGTGGTTGGAGAGATTAAAAGAAGAGCCTCCATCATGGGTGGAGAATGCAACCGTGTTAGAGATCTCCAAAATCTCTTCCCAGTGGCCCACCCTGACCAGATGTGGCGTATAATTAGCACAACGACAGAGCTGCAGCACTGAGGAGAAAGGGGCCTTCATTTACACCCTCCCACGAAAAACAGGACAGCCCGTCCGGCCTCTGCCGCACGTTTCCTGGTGGATGCCGTCCAACGCGCCAGAGACGGGCCCCCCTTTGAGACGCTGTCAGGCCAAGTTCACAATCACAACTTTGTCTGTGAGTTAGCAGAGATAATACGCAGCACTATCTTTGTGTCATGAGCGCACATCTGTTCCGTTTCGGTCACCTTTCTCCAGAACCCATTTCCGAGATGGCTGCCAAAACCCGCCCTGACCTGCTTGTTCCCACCAGGGCTGCCTTCTTCTCCCACAAAAAGCTCAGTTTTGGGCTGCAATTATTTATTTTTTTACAAAGAGGGTAAAAATGCAGTCTGAAATGCTGGTGGGCTGCTGTCTCTGAATTTATCTGCCTGGCCCAAGGAACAAGACCGTGGCAGAAGAGGTAGTCCTTGACTTACGACCATTCATTGACCCAAAGGTGCTTTTTCAGGAGGCAACTGGACTTTCTGGTTTTTAGCTATACAGTTTGGGATGGACACTCTTTGGATGCTGTGGGAGGAGGAATGGATTTCCAGAGGAAAAAAATTGCAGACTGCAGGAAGCAGGAGCACCACTCAGGAGACCCCGAGGACACAGATAAACCTCCAAGTGCTTCAAGGACCTTCTAAAAGGATGCAAATGACCAACTGTCTGCAAGGAATATAAATCCTTCCCTTCCCCACTATCCTGTCAGAGCTGAAGAAGCTTCTTGGATGAGAAGCGAAACGCCTTCAAAGAAAAACAAGAAAGTCCAGTGGCCTCTTGAAAAAAGCACTTTTGGAACAACCAGGACCTGGATGACGGAGAATCTCTACAGACTTTTAACCATTCATTAACTGACCGTCCGAAGTTACAAGTCACTTATGACCATTTTTCAGACTTAGGACCGTTACACGGTCCTAAGTCCTGACAGTCACATGATCAAAATTCAGACACTTGGCAACTGGCATGTATTCATAAATTATTCATAAAAGTCTGTAGAGATTCTCCGTCATGCAGGTCGTGGTTGTCCCAAAGGTGCTTTTTCAAGGGGCAACTGGACTTTCTTGTTTTTTTCCTTTGAAGACGTTTCACTTCTCAGCCAAGAAGCTTCTTCAGCTCTGGCAGGATGGTGGAGAATGGAAGGATTTATATTCCTTGCAGACAGCTGGTCCTTTGCATCCTTATAGAGCAGCGGTTCCCAACCTGAGGGACGCGACCCCTTTGGGGGTCGAACGACCATTTCCCAGGGGTCACCCCGGCATCCTCAGCTCACCCCACTGCCACAAGCCTGGTCATATCGCGCCCCACAACCCACGCCCCGCGACCCACCCCGCTGCCGCCATTTGGGTTCTTTTACCCTCTGTGCATGCACAACGCATTTTGTGCGTGCGCAGAGGGTAAAAGAACCCAAATGGCGGCGTCCGGGCGAAGTCTCCAGATCCGGGCGAGGTCTCTGCTCGCTTCGTGTGTTGCCTCTGGGAGCTTTTCGAACCTCATCGCGAAAGGCGTGCGCAACTTCGGCGGGGCCGGGACAGGTGGCTGCCCGGAGAGAGCCACCCCCTTTGCCCTGAACGCTACAGGTAGACGGGAGAGGCTCTGCGAAGGGGATGGCTCTCTCCTGGCAGCCACCTGTCCCGGCCCCGCCGAAGTCACGCACACCTTTCGCAATGGGACTCAAAAAGCTCCCAGAGGCAACACACGAAGCGAGCGGAGACCTCGCCCAGATCTGGAGACTTCGACCGGATGCCGCCATTTGAGTTCTTTTACCCTCTGCACATGCGCAGAATGCTTTGCGCATGCGCAGAGGGTAAAAGAACCCAAATGGAGATGGCTGGGTGGGTCGCGGTGGGGGTGCGGGGGCGGGGGCTGGGTCGCGGCATTAGGAAGGTTGGGAACCGCTGTTTTACAGTATAGGGTCCTTGAAGCACTTGGAGGTTTATCTGTGTCCTCAGGGTCACCTGAGTGGTGCTCCTGGTGTCTTCAAAAGAAAAGAAAAAAACAAGAAAGTCCAGTTGCCTCCTGATAAAGCACTTTTGGGATAAATTATTCATGTATTCATGAGCTTGGTCTGCAGCTGACACTGAGCAGCACGGTGGAATCTGAAGAGGGTTCTCTAACCAGGACTGTTCCCTGCAGCTTCCCTTGAGATCAGAAGCAATTTGCCCTTCCATCATAAAACACTTAGCGCTTCCTCCAGCTGTCAGGCCAATCCCTCAGCCGTCACATTTATCGGCCAAGCTGAGCAAAGGTTGAGACTGGAGCGACTGCAGAGCAAAATGCCATCATGCTGGTGGGAAGCTCAGCTGCCCACCTGGTGTAGGTGGAGAAACTCTGTTCTTCCAGGCTGAAGGAGAGCCTGGGCCAGGGGTCTCCAACCTTGGCGACTTTAAGACTTGTGGACTTCAACTCCCAAAAGCTCGATGAGGAACTGTTTCGATGTTAAACTATTTTAACACCACTGACAATGTTGCTACCCTTCAAAAAGACCTTGATCATGTAGCAGAATGGTCAACAACTGGCAACTTCAAATCTCAATCAACAAATGCTCTGTCTTACACATTGGCAAAAAAAATCAGAATACAAAATACAAACTTGGAGGAAACGAACTTGTAGATGACCCTCACTCTGTCAAAGACCTTGGAGTACTCATATCCAACGACCTAAGTGCTAGAGCCCACTATAACAACATTGCCAAAAAGGCACTAAGAGTTGTTAATCTAATCTTGCGTAGCTTCTTCTCTGGCAACATTACATTGCTAACCAGAGCATACAAAACATTTGTTAGACCAATTCTGGAATACAGCTCACCTGTCTGGAATCCGCACTGCATATCAGACATAAATACAATCAAGAGAGTCCAGAAATATTTCACTAGAAGAGTCCTTCACTCCTCCGCTCGCAATAAAATACCTTATTCCACCAGACTCGAAATATTGGGATTAGACAATTTACAACTACGTCGCCTCCGATCTGATCTAAATGTAGTTCATAAAATCATATACCAAAATGTCCTTCCTGTTAATGACTACTTCAGCTTCAACCGCAGCAATACACGAGCACGTAATAGATTCAAACTTAATGTAAACCGCTCCAAACTCGACTGCAGAAAATACGACTTCAGCAACAGAGTGATCAATGCCTGGAATGCACTACCTGACTCTGTGGTTTCTTCCCCAAACCCCAAAAACTTTAACCTTAGACTGACTACAGTCGATCTCTCCTCGTTTCTAAGAGGTCTGTAAGGGGCGTGCATAAGCGCACCAGCGTGCCTACCGTCCCTGTCCTACTGTCCTATTGTCCTCTTTTATCGTTACTTTTTACTTATGTTTATACAAACTACTACTATCCTATACATGTTTGACAAATAAATAAATAAATAAATAAAATAAAATAAACTCTGGGAGTTGAAGTCCATAAGTCTTAAAGTTGCCAAGGTTGGAGACTGCTGGCCTGGACCACTTTCTAGCAGGAAACTCATTCACGGTGAGGCCACCAAAGCGGTCAATCGTGCAGAGAAAAGGCTCGGCCTGGCCAACACATCTCACTCCTTCTGGAACCCTCCTGGACGGCAGCCAGAGGGCTTTGGCTTCTGAGGGAGTTGCTGGGAGGGGGGGGCAGAATTCTTCCCCGGGGGAGACCGAGCTGCACCTGCTCTTCCAAGAATGCCAAGGCCATCCGAGGAACCAGCCGGCCTTTGTTCCACAGCCCAGCCCAGACTGTGTGGCAGCTCTGTTATTGTGTGCGGGTTTCTTTTTTTTTAAGGGCTCTTAAAAGTGTCGGGCAACTTGTAAACTGAAAAAGTGTCAACATTTTCATTCCATTTTCTTTCACTGGCGTTGCTATCTGACTCTTCTGTCAACAATCCCGTGAATCAGATCAGGCTGAGAGCGATAGATGGAGGGGGAAATGTATTTTGCATTTATTTTGGGGGGCAAAGAAACCCTTTCTCATAACTGCCTTGCAAAAACACAAGAAACGTTCAGTTTGCAACGGTTTGTAAATAAAGAATAAGGAATCCAGATAGTCAAGGTTATCAAGAATAGGAATTCAGTCGGAAAACAACTTGGGTGGCAGTGGGGGGAAGTGGTCCTTATCCCACTTGGAATACTGCATCCAGTTTTGGTCACCACGATGTAAAAAAAAAAAGATGTTGAGACTCTAGAAAGAGTGCAGAGAAGAGCAACAAAGATAATTAGGGGACTGGTGACTAAAACACATGAAGAACGGTTGCAGGAACTGAGTATGTCTAGTTTAATGAAAAGAAGGACTGGGGTGACATGATAGCAGTCTTCCAATATCTATCTCAGGGGCTGCCAAAAGAAGAGGGAGTCAATATTTGAGGGCAGCCCCTCAAATATTGGAAGACTGCTATCACTCCATTTATTTATCAGTTGCATAGTTTCTGAACACAGGTCTGAGAGGAGAGTCTGCTGGAGCTCAGAAGCTGGGTTGCTCCTGCCGCTGAGCCAGAAGGCCACAGAGGATAAAAAATACAGAATACAGAATAACAGAGTTGGAAGGGGCCTTGGAGGTCTTCTAGTCCAACCCCTGCTTAGGCAGGAAACCCTACACCACTTTAGACAAATATTTATCCAACATCTTCTTTAAAACCTCCAGTGTTGGAGCATTCACAACTTCTGGAGGCAAGTTCTTCCACTGATTAATTGTTCTAACTGTCAGGAAATTCCTCCTTAGTTCTAAGTTGCTTCTCTCCTTGATTAGTTTCCACCCATTACTTCTTGTTCTACCCTCAGGTGCTTTGGAGAATAGCTTCACTCCCTCTTGTTTGTGGCAGCTCCTGAGATATTGGAAGACTGTTATTATGTCAGCCCTAGTCCTTCTTAAAAGGGCTGAAGTGGTGCAATGGTTAAATGCTGCGACTGCAGGCTGACTGCTAGTTCAGCAGTTCAGCTGTTCAAATCTCACTAGGCTCAAGGTTGACTCAGTCTTCCATCCTTCTGAGGTCAGTAAAATGAGGACCCAGATTGTTGGGGGCAATATGCTGAACTCTGTAAAACCGCTTAGAGAGGGCTGTAAAGCACTATGAAGCGGTATATAAGTAAAGTGCTATTGCTATTCTTTTCATTAAACTAGACATACCCAATTCCAGCAACTGCTCTTCATATGTTTTAGCCCCCAGTCCCATTTTAGCCTCCAATCATCTTTGTTGCACTCTTTCCATAGTACAGAGAAGTACAGGCATAGAGAGTCAAGTAAAAAAATCAAGATGGATGCAGTAGCAAGACTAATACTCAGCCTGTTTTATATGCATTGGGAACATGGGGGCTGCCGTCTTGACCATCCCTTGAAGACATGGGGCATGAAGTGTCCAGCGGCTGAGGGGCATGATCATGCCATCCTCAGGCATCCGAAAGGCAGATCCAGGCAGATTGCCTTGTGGATGGTATCACCAACCCCCTCACTGAAAAAACAGTGCTTTTCTCAAGAGGCAACTGGGCGTTCTGGTTTTTCTGTGAAGACGTTTCACTTCTCAACCAAGAATAAGGTGACCAGACGTCCCGCTTTTGGCGGGACAGACATGCTTTTCAAGCGTGTGTCCCGCGTCCCGCATTCTTTTCAAAAAGTCCCGCTTTTTTGAAAAGAATGCCGAAACAGCGGGACGTGTGGTCACCTTAAAAGGGGAAGCAAAGGAGAGGTACCGGAAGCAAGTCGGGCGGAATTTCAGCGAGGCGGCTGCCTGCTGGGGAGAGGGGGAAGGGAGGCTGCTCCTCCTCTCCTTCCCCCGCCCCATCCCTAGCCCCGCCCTCGGAGGCGCCGCTGCTGTTGGGATGCTGCTGTTGGGAGGGGTGAGGGACGAGGAGCCGTCGCCGCTGCCGTCGCCGGTTTGAGCTCACGAGCGGCCCCTCCGGCGGCACAAACAGCCCTTCCTCGTCTCCCTCCCCTGCCTTCCCCCCGTCGCCTCGCTGCCGCCGTTGCCCTGGGGCCGGGCGGGCGACCAGGAGACCGCGGCGCTTGGATGCCTGGAGCTCGTGACAGGTAAGCTGCCGGCTGCCTCCTTTCCCCGTCTCCCGCCTCCCCTTCGGGAGCCGGCAGCCTTTCGGGAGCCCGCCTCCCCTTCGGGAGGCCTTTCCTCGCCTCCCGCCTCCCCTTCGGCCGGGCTGGCAAGCAACGAACGGGAGGCGGGAGGCGGGGAAAGGAGGCAGCTGGCAGCTTACCTGTTGCGAGCTCCAGGCATCCAAGCGCCCTCCCGCCTCCCCCCCCCCACCTGGACGCCAACATTTGCTGTGTTTTGCCCTCTGCGCATGTGCAGCGTTCTGCGCATGCGCAGAGGGCAAAACAAATGGCGGCGCACAGGCGGGCCCGCCCCCCCGTCCCGCTTTAAAAAAAAAATCTGGTCACTTTAACCAAGAAGCTTCTTCAGCTCCGAGAGAAGTAGAGGTGGCACAGCGGTTAGAGGCAGGTACTGCAGGCCACATTAGCTGACACTGATCCGCAGGTCAGTGGTTCAAATCTCACGGGCTCAAGGTTGACTCGGCCTTCCATCCTTCCGAGGTAGGTAAAATGAGGACCCAGATTGTTGGGGGCAATGTAAAATATATACATTGCTTACTGGTGTAAACCGCTTAGAGAGTGCTTGCACTGTGAGGCGTTATATAAATCTCACAAATAAATAAATAAATAAATAAATAAATAAATAAATAAATAAATAAATAAATAAATAAATAAATAAATAAATAAATAAATAAATAAATAAAAAAATAAAAAAATAAAAAAATAAAAAAATAAAAAAATATAAAAAAAAAAGCACCTTTGGGACAACCATGACCTGGATAACGGAGAATCTCCGTGATTTGAAGCCCCCTCTTCTCTTGTGGGCTTGGTTAGGCAGAAGCGATATTGCAGCCCCAGGGCAGAAAAACAGCCAGCAGGGCACATTATTCCAGAGTTGGGGATGGGGGGGGAAGGAGCCCACCAATTGTCCCCGTTATCTGAGGCTCCCAAATTAGCCATCGTTAAAATAGCTCATCCGCAGGATTTTACAATGGTCACCCTTGCTTGTTTCCTGTCCTTCAACCTTTGCTCTGCACATATTTTCAAGAGTCCTTTTAAGCCCCAGCCTCCATCCCCTCCCCTCCCCTCCCCTTCCTCTCCCTCTTCCCTACTGGCCTAAGAGGGGCTGGAGTTTGGGGAGGAACACCTCTGAGATCAATTTATTTATTTATTTATATTTATTTGTTTGTTTGTTTGTTTGTTTGTTTGTCAACACGTGTACAAGATAACAGGTATGATATAAACATAAACAAAAGCAAAGTAGGTACAGGTAAATTTGGACAATAGGACAGTAGGACAGGGACGGTAGGCACGATGGTACACTTATGCACACCCCTTACAGACCTGTTAAGGAATGGAGTGAGGTCGACTGTAGACAGTCTAAGGTTAAAGTACATTCCAGGCAATGATCACTCTGTTGCTGAAGTCGTATTTTCTGCAGTCGAGTTTGGAGTGGTTTACATTGAGGACTTCAGCAACAGAGTGATCAATGCCTGGAATACACTCCCAGACTCTGTTGTTTCTTCCCCAAACCCCCAAAACTTTAACCTTAGACTGTCTACAGTCGACCTCTCCCCATTTCTAAGAGGTCTGTAAGGGGCGTGCATAAGCGCACCCTTGTGCCTACTGTCCCTGTCCTACTGTCCTATTGTCATCATTTATCGTTACTTTTTACTTATGTTTATACAAACTACTACTATCCTATACATGTTTGACAAATAAATAAATAAATAAAATAAAATAAATAAAGTTTGAATCTATTGTGTGCTTGTGTGTTGTTGCGGTCAAGTATTCATTGACAGGTAGGACATTGTGGCAGATGATTTTATGAACTACATTTAGATCAGATCGAAGGCAACTTACCTCTAAGCTGTCTAAGCCCAAAATTTCAGGTAAGGTATTCCTTATCGATCAGTGTCAAAAAAGGGATAGGGCTATTTTGGGGGGTGGGTGTTAGGATCTGGCCTGGCAAATATTGTCCTTTTCCTTTGGGGGTCTAGCCAACTCCTGGCTGGGGTGTTCCACATCTCTCCAAACTAGGATGAAAAACTTCCATCAGCTCTTTGTACACTACAGGTAATCCTTGACTTATAACTGAGCCCATAATTATAGTCATTAGGTGTGTCATCACATAATTGCACCGGATTTTACAACCTTTGTTGTGACAGTTTTTAAGCCAACTCCTTCTCTATGGGGCATTTTTTGCCGGAAACCAAAAGCACAGGCCGTCCTCGACTTAGAACAGTTTATTTAGTGACCTTCAAAGTGACAACAGGACTGAAAAAAGTGACTTATGACTGTTTTTCACAGTTATGACCTTTGTAGCATCCCCCATGTTCACGTGATCAAAATTCAGGCGCTTGGCAACTGGTTCATATTTGTGACGGTCGCTGTGTCCCAGGGTCATGTGACCCCCTTTTGCGACCTTCTGACAAGCAAAAGTCAAGGGGGAAGCCAGCTTCACTTAACAACCGGGTTACTAACCTATCAACTGCAGTGATTCGCTTAACAACTGTGGCAAGAAAGGTCGTAAAATGGGACGAAGCTCAATTAACAAATGTTTCACTTTACAACAGAAACGTTGGGCTCCATTGTGGTCGTAAGTCGAGGAATACCTGTAAATGACGGTTTCCAGCACAGATCACGATCACGGCCCTAAATGCTGGCCAATAGCTAAAATCTCAAAATACGGTCACATGACTACGGGGGCTGGCTGTCAGAATTTTGAATACAGGTGGTAAATTCAGGGTCTCTTGTAACATCAAATGGTCACTAATTGATCCGCTGTAACTTGAGAATTACCCGTTTGACCCACCCTACTCTGGCTTTTCATCTCAGAATCCATGGATTCACACAGCCTGCTAAGCCTTCAACCCAGGTTAAGAAAACACCAGTGGCTGTGTTCACACAATCACACAAGGAGCCGAGGTGGCACAGTGGTTAAATGCAGATACTGCAGGCTACTCCAGTTGACTGCTAGTTCAGCAGTTCAGCTGTTCAAATCTCACCGGCTCAAGGTTGACTCAGCCTTCCATCCTTCTGAGGTGGGTAAAATGAGGACCCAGATTGTTTGGGACAAAAGGCTGACTCTGTAAACCACTTAGAGAGGGCTGTAAAGCATGTGAAGCGGTATATATAAGTCTAAGTGCTATTGCTATTGCTATTGCTATGTGTTGAAGGGGGGGGGGATGCCCACAAGCACTTGGGTCTTTGAGGCTTCCAGACTAGGCCACAGCTGTCACTGAAGGGCATTTGGAAGTTCCAGCTGGTGCCAAAGGCCATGGGGTGGCAAGTTAATGGTGCCAGGCATTTGGTGCCTGTGACACCACTGCTCCACCAGCCGCATGGGCTTCTGGTGCCATTTCAGGGGCACCTGAAGTGATGACACCAGTGGTGGGTTCCTACCAGTGTGGTCCACTCTATAGCACCGGTAGTGGCCCGCTGGTGACGTCACAGTACCCGTGCGGTCGGTTGCTGGTGCCTGGGCGCCGCCATTTTTAGAAAAAGTTTTTTTTTTAAAAAAAATATTTTATTCTGTGCATGCCCAGAAGCTGAGCTTTCTGCAGTGCGCATGCGCTGCCTTCCTACCCCACAGTGAGTCCAAGCAGGGGAGGATGGCTGAGGGAGCGCGTGAGACGCTGAAAGAACGGGCAGCAGGAGCTATCTCCATTCCCCTTCCTTCAGCAGTCCGAGAAGCCACGAACGCGCGGTGATGATCCCAGGCATTTTTGCATGTTTGAGGCTTCTCGAGCTGCTGAGGGGAGGGGGAACGGGTGGCAGGAGCCTAGGATCATCGAATGGGGAGAAGCATTCAGGCCAGATGGAGCCTCCTAGAAGAACCGCTGCCGCGGTCTTGCTGCTCCAGCTGCGGGGGGCTGCATTGCGGGTGGGCAATGCCCCCCCGCTCCTCCGGCCGCTGCCAAGCTCCCGAGGCCCACGCCCACCTGGTCACATGGCTGGCAAGCCACACCCACAAAATAAGCCATGTCCACAGAGTGGTAGTAAAAAAATTAGGAACCCGCCCCTGGATGACACGGACTAGGGACTGGATTACTTATGGGACCCTTACCTCCTGTTTATCGTAGCGGATCTGGCAGGATAGGAATGCTCCGGGTGCCATCACTAAGGAGAGCCAACTGGAAGAGCCAAGAAGGAGAACCTTTTCCATGGTGGTGCCCAACTTTGGAACTTCATCCTCCCAGAGATCAGGTTATTTTTATTTTCCAAAACACCAGAAAGCAAGACAAAAAGCAATAAAACTCATCAAGGAGAGAAGCAACCTGAAATTAAGGAGAAACTTCCTGACAGTGAGGACAATTAACAAGTGGAACGGCTTGCCTTCAGAGGCTGTAGTAGGTGCGCCATCACTGGAGGTTTTTAAGGAGTCACTTGTCTGAAATAGGGACTCCAAGGTCCCTTCCAGCTCTATTCTATTCTAAGTTTCTAAGGTTGGCCATAACCTCACTGGCCTTTCACAAGGCCTTGAAAACTTGGTTTTTTGCCAGAGCCTGGGCCTTGGGTTGTATCGGGGCCTCCCTCCCAGGGATGCTAATGGGGACTTTCTAGGATTCCTGGCTGCTGTGGGTTTGATGTTATATGTTAAATGTGTTTTTATCTGTCGTATTGTAAGCTGCCTGATATGTAAATAAGATGGGTGGCCATATAAGAAGGAAGGAAGGAGGGAGGGAGAGAGGGAGGGAGGAAGGAAGGAAGGAAGGAAGGAAGGAAGGAAGGAAGGAAGGAAGGAAGGAAGGAAGGAAGGAAGGAAGGAAGTGTTAAGGAGAATAAATCTCCATAGAGGCGATGTTGATCTTTCTCTTGGAACCCAGACATTTAGAAATAAAGCTGAAGTTAAAAGTCTAATAGAAAATATTTATTTCGGTACAAAAACAATAAATTCTGAATAATTACATTCTTGCTAATTAAATGTGACCGCTCCCGGTCAGAGTCAAACCACAAGAGAACAATGGAGAATCAGGAATGCACAAATGCGCATAAGATCACATCACATGTCCTGCTTGTAATGGAATGTACCATAATATTAGGATAGGGGTGCATCACCCTGCATAGACATACAACTGACAATATTCACTACGTGACAGGGAAGGAAGGAAGGAAGGAAGGAAGGAAGGAAGGAAGGAAGGGCCCAACTGACTAGATTCTTCTGGGTTAAAGTGATGCCCTAGTTCCCACAACATACAGAGAAAATTCCTCCACAAAGAAACCAAGAACATCCAACCCCATCTCAGCCTAGCTGAGTGTTTTATATGAATTCCTCTTCGTTTGCTTCTTCTCTGTCTTAATTCATATTGATCATCCGGTTTGGGGTTTCATGTGTGCTGTGAATGCCAACACAACGTGACACACTTCCTGGGTAGACTTTGCAGGCCGTTCTGGGGACTGACCTGACCCCAAAAAGGAAAGGAGTAGGTTAGTGGAGCTAGAGAAGTCAGTTGCCCAGAGAAATATAAAAACGGACTTGTGTGAGATGCATAGTTTACTTGGAGTTCAGAGAAAGCAAAACTGAAATCAGGGCTGTGCTAGGAAGAAACGCTGCTCTGTGCTGATTTCAGCCACTTCTCCAAAAGACAGGAAAACGGAAATGCCATTCTTGTAAAAATACACATGCATACATAGTGTGAGGACCCAGCAGCCTGGATGGCTCAGATTCTATGCAGGGAGGGGGAGCTAGAAAAAGGGGGAGCTAGAAAAACTTCAGCTTCAACCGAAACAACACACGAGCTCAAAATAGATACAAACTTAATGTTAAACCACTCCAAACTTGATTGCAAAAAATTCGACTTCAGCAACAGAGTGGTCAATGCCTGGAACACTTTACCTGACTCAGTAGTTTCTTCCCCAAACCCCAAAAACTTTAACCTTAGACTGTGTACCATTGACCTCACCCCATTCCTAAGAGGTCTGTAAGGGGCGTGCATAAGCGCACCAGCGTGCCTACCGTCCCTGTCCTAAGTCCCCATGTACTCGAAAAATATCATGTACTCAAAACCATGTTTGTACTTCTTATATATTCAAATTAATGTTTATACTGTAGGAAGTTAGTACCCACCCCCTCCTAGGAAAATGAAATATCCTAGGAAATATTGAAAAAGGAAAGAATATGTTTCCCTGAATGAGGAAAAGAGAAACATGTTTTAAATACAAAGCAGCTTCCTGCAGCTCCCTACCCCCACCCTTGAGCCGAGGTGGCGCAGTGGTTAAAGTGCAGCACTGCAGTTCAGCAGTTCAGCTGTTCAAATCTCACTGGCTCAAGATTGACTCAGCCTTCCATCCTTCTGAAGTCGGTAAAATGAGGACCCAGATTGTTGGGGGCAATATGCTGAACTCTGTAAACCGCTTAGAGAGGGCTGTAAAGCACTATGAAGCGGTATATAAGTCTAAGTGCTATAAGTGCTATTGCTATTGCCACATTCCTCCCACCTAGCCTGGAGCAGTCTTCTACATAACAAAGATTTATCTCCTTCAGTCATAGCCATATTAGGATTTGCCCAAGGCCCTTTCATTCAGCCAAGCCTGGGACAGACAAAAGCCTATAGAGTTGCCACTGCATGGCCTCCTGGGAGCCTGACCACCAATCAGTGCATTATATACACAGGAACAGGAAACTAAGAGGTGGGACCCAACAGAGGTTATAAAACCAAGGAACTCAGCATCTCTCTTCCCTTTTTCTCTTCACCCACACCTGGAAGCATGTAATCTACCTTTTCTGTACAGGGGCTCCTGCCATGTGCTCCTGTCCACCATATTAAACCTTCTTTCCAAGCAACTTTCATGAATTCAGTGTCTTTTTCCCCACTTGGAACTGAACCCAGAAGGATATTCCTTACAACAATACTTTGCCTGTAATCATATACATGCTTGACAAAATAAATAAAATAAAATAAAATAAAATAAATAAAGATGGAGGCCACACTTACCTTCCCCTGCACCCCAAAAGGTTTCAACTGAACATGGGGGACCTGCCAGCTGAGACAGCTCTGCACTCAAGCAAAATGCTGTAAACAACAGAAGAGCAACTAGCATGATTCAAGGCCTGGAGGTTAAAACATACAAAGAACGGCTGCAGGTTTTGGGTTTGGCTAGTCGAGAGAAAAGAAGGACTAGGGGTGACATGATGGCAGGATTCCAGTAGGGCTGGATGCGTTACCTGTTTTCCCAAGCTGCTAGCCCTGCTGGTTTTTCTAAGCCAGGGGTGTCAAACTTAAGGCCCGGGGGGCGGATCTTGCCCGCGGGGTGCTTCAATCTGGCCCGTGGGGCCGCCCTGGAAACAGCGAAGGACTGGCCCGCGGTGCCTCTGCCAGTGAAAATGGAGCTTGGGAGAGCCACGGGCAGAATGACAGAGTGCTCGGGCCGCCACAGGCGCCCCCGACACGAGTGACGTCGAGCTGGCCACACCCACCCCGGCCCCCCAAGGTCAAAATACAACCCTGATGTGGCCCTCAATGAAATCGAATTTGACACCCCTGCTCTAAGCAAACCTAGACAAGCCTTTCTGTTGTCTTCAAGGTCAGTCTCACACCAAGGGGCTTTTCAGTAGTCTAGGCAAGATTCTCCCTTAGCCACAAGTGTTCCAATGCTGAAGAATCATCCGGGTTCACCCAACGCTTGCACCCAGGCTCAAATGGGTCTGGCAGCTGGAGGCCTCTGGGTCTTGCGAGGCCATCACAACAGAGGTGGGTTCCTGCCGCAGCTGTCCGGTACGCAGCTCCGGTAGGGAGCGGCGGATTTTGCAACCGCTCCGGAGCCCTCTCTGCCGGTACACCTGGCACGTCGCCATTTTTTTCCCGTGATTTTCGGGCGATTTTGCTTCTGCGCATGTGCGGAAGCAAAATCGCGCCAAAATCTCGCGAGCGGATGCGCATGCGAGAGAGATTTCGGTGAGATTTTGCCTCCGTGCATGCGCAGAAGCAAAATTGCGCTGAAATCTCACACACGCGCACCCCCCCTGCAAGATTTTGGCGCGATTTTGCTTCCGCACATGCGCAGAAGCAAAATCACGTGAGGGGGCGCACGTGTGTAGCGGGCGCACGCGTCCCCGAAGCATGGAGATGCGTGCGCATGGCTCCCGTAGCAAGGTAAGTGAGCAACCCGCCCCTGCATCACAATAAGAGAAAATCCCGCTGCATGTTCCGGAAATGCAACTTTTGAATGCCGTGGTTGTGAACCAGGTTTTGCGTTAAGCCCGTGGTACGAATCCTGACCGTTGTTTGTGAATGGGGGAGGGGAGATAGAAACGTGGCCGCAGCCACCCAATGGCGGAGATGCAACCAGTGTGGGATGTACAGCATCACATCTGGCTTTCTTGCAGCTGGCCTAGACCAAACGTCTCCCTTTGCTCCCAACTGGCCGCTTAATGGATACCAGCCTGCAGCCCCCTCCCCGGTCTCTGGGGTCCCCATCTCCACTCCCCCAAGTGAAAGAAGAACCGGATGTTGACTTGATCCTCGGCTGCATACTACGACAAAATCCAGTGAACGACACCCCCCTGCTTTCTTTTCCAAATGCAGCCACAAATCTTTTTTCAATTAAGGAGTTTGGAGCAAGCAGGTTCCCACACTGCCTTGGGGGGGGGGGGGGCAGGCAGCATGGCCACCGCCTGGGATTTCTCCGGCCGGAGCAGATGGGCTGATGTGGGGGAGGAGGGGGCTCCAGCAGGGGTACCCAAGCCCAGGGTTGCTTCGACCGGAAGCCCGGAACGGGATGGACTCTCCTGAGAAAGGGAACCCACGAAGGAAGATGGGGGAGCCAGGAAAGCTGCGACTCGTCCCACCCACAATTCAGAGGAGCAGAATTGTCCCACAGCTATTTAGAATGGAATGGAAAGGAATGGAATGGAATGGAACAGGAGGGGAGGGAAGGGAGGGGAAGGGGAGAGGAGAGGAGAGGAGAAAATGGAATGAAATTAGAATTAGAATTAGAATTAGAATTAATTAGAATTAGAATTAGAATGGAATGGAATGGGTTTAGGAAGAGGAAGAGGAATAAAGCAACAAAGTTTATGTTGCTAAGTGAGACATTTGTTAAGTGAGTTCCCCCTATTTTAGGACCCTTCTTGCCACCATTGTTAAATGAACCATTGCAGTTGTTAAGTTAGTAACATGGTTGTTAAGTGAATCTGCCTTTCCCATTGACTTGGCTTGTCAGAAGGTCGCAAAAGGTGAACCCCATGACCCTGGGACACTGCAGCGGTCATAAATACGAGTCACATGACCATGGGGATGCTGTGACTTGTGACCATTTTTCATTAGTGTGAAAAATGGTCACAACTCACTTTTTCAGTGCCGTTGTAACTTTGAATGGTCACTAAATGAACCGTTGTAAGTCAAGGACTGACTGCTTGTGCTGGGCCGTCTCCAACTGGGTGCTTGGCTTAAAAAGGTTGGGCAGACCCTTCTCCAGGCCAGATTCTCTCTCGGGCACCTGGAAGGGAATCTCGCCTGGAGCAGCCCAGCCTTTTGCCAGGTGTCTGACACCCCTTCCCCCCCCCACACACACACCGGCCTTGTGCCTGCCCGGTTGTGCGTCTGCTTTTCTCGGCATGTGTGTTAGGGACTAAGCATGCCTGCAATCTCGCTCCTCGCTTGTCCCAAGATGGACAGCAGCCAAGGCAGGACAACTGTAGGAACTCAATCTGGTTGAAAGAACCCCACAAATTACTCTCCAATACAAAAAAGAAAGAAGACAGAAAGAAAAAACAAAAAAAAAGAAGGAGAGAGAGAGAGAGAGAAAAAGGGAGAGAGAGAGGGAGAGAAAGAAAGAAAGAAAGAAAGAAAGAAAGAAAGGGAGGGAGGGAGGGAGGGAGGGAGGGAGGGAGGGAGAAAAGAAAGAAAGAAAGAAAGAGAAAGAAAGAGAGAGAGAGAGAGAGGGAGGGAGAGGGAGAAAGAGAAGGAGAGGGAGAGGGAGAGGGAAAGAAAGAAAAAGAAAGAAAGAAAGAAAGAAAGAAAGAAAGAAAGAAAGAAAGAAAGAAAGAAAGAGAGGGAGAGGGAGAGAAAGAAAGAAAGAGAGAGAGAGAGAAAGGGAGAGAGAAAAAGAGAAAGAGTGAGAGAAAGAGAGAGAGGGAAGGATGGAAGAAAGGATGGAAGGATGGAAGGAAGGAATGATGGAAGAAAAAGAAAGAAAGAAAGAAAGAAAGAAAGAAAGAAAGAGAAAGGGAGAGAGAAAGAAAGAAAGAGAAAGGGAGAGAGAAAGAAAGAGTGAGAGAGAGAGAGAAAGAGAGAGAGGGAAGAATGGAAGAAAGGATGGAAGGATGGAAGGAGCTTTAGCAGTCAGACAGATGGCAAATGCAGCCGGAAGAGGTCTGATCAAGGCTGCGTGGCTGGGAGACCCCAACTCACAGCCGGCTGTGGCATCTTGATCCCCTCTGACCTTCCTCGACCTTCAGGCAGCCGTCCCCAGAGTTTCCATGTCTCCGGTTCTCCATTCAAGATTTATTTCTTCATTTGACCGACCATCAGGATCAAAAGGCTCGGGTGACTCACAACACAAACTTGAAAGTCACACAGTACAACGTATGTGGTAAAAAGTTAAAAATGACTAACGATAAAAATAAAAACGGTAGCCCCTTCTCCTGAGGCAACGCACCAAGGACACCCCTGTTCAAGCGGGGGGCACACTCTTTGGGCACTCGGTCCGGAAAAGGTTAGCCATCACTGCTATATATCATTTCAGATAGGCAGCTGTCCAGTCTCTTCTTAAAAGCCTCCAGTGATGGAGCACCCACAACGTCTGTTCCACCAGTTAATTGTTCTCACCCTCAGGAAGTTTCTCCTTAATTCCAGGTTGCTTCTCTCCTTGATTGGTTTCCATCCATTGTTTCTTATCCTGCCTTCTGGTGCTTTGGAAAATAAGTTGACCCCCTCCTCTTCTTTGTGGCAGCCCCTGAGATATTGGAGGGCTGCTATCATGTCCCCCCTAGTCCTTCTTTTCTCTAGACTGGCCATACCCAAATCCTGCAACTGTTCTTCATATCTTTTAGTTTCCAGGCCTTCGATCATCTTAGTTGCTCTTCTTTGCACTTTTTCCAAAGTCTCAACATCTTTTTTGTAATGTGGTGACCAAAACTGGACACTGGTCTAGGTGATGGAAGGCGCATGAGAAAAATAGCCAAAACAATCCACCTTGATTTTGCTTAGCATCAAAGAGGACAGACAGAAATTCTGGGGGTGACTCTGGGGACGTTTCCAGGCATGACCCTCTCCGCCAAGCATCCCCCTCCCCTTTTGCCCTAGCCAAAGACCACACTTCCTGGTTACCAAAGTCTTCCTCTCAAATGAACAGACATAAGTTTGGAGGAACTTATTATGTCTGTTAAGTTGGCTTGGCAAGAGTTTTTGAGGTGCACCTTGGAGTAGTTACCGACTGCAAATGCAGAGGAGGAGGAGAGGGTGCATAAAAGCCACGTGCGCTTTTTAAAACTGCATCTGAAATTAGGGTGCCCAGATGTCCTGATTTTATCAGGATTGTCCTGATTTTTAGAAGCTTGTCCTGATTCTGAAAATGTCCTGATTTTGTCCTGAACTTTTGTAAAATTTTAGGATAATCAAGATGAACGTTACATGAAAGTACGTTTGCGCTACTTGTGTTTTAGTTCAATCGCTTCATTTTCAGGCAGATTCTCTTATGTATTGTTATGGAAGATTTCGTATGTATTTTTAGTGTGTAATACTTTAATGCTTTCTTTCAGGGTTGTGATAAATTATTTAAAATACTGTAAATGTTTTCTTAGTTTAAAGTGAGCGGTCATGTAATAAAATTGTGGTTTTATTTTATTTCCTTTCGCCCCCGAGGCACCTGAGGAGCCTGCAAAGCCAGCTTGGGGGAGGGGGGAAAGAAATGGGGCAAAGGGTCCGCCGATCCCGCGCCCGCCAAAGCAAATCCAGGCCAAAAGCATGTTTCCGCCCAAGAAAGCCCCCGTGCGCGCACGTGCGCCTGGGCCAACCTCCCCGTTAAAACAAGAGAAGGGTTGCGGAAGAGGCGGCAGCTGGGCTTGAAATCCTCTAAAATCTAGGTGCGTGTTATACTCTGAAAAATACGGTACTTTATTACGGTACTAGCGAGTTGAACTCGTTGCTAGAAGCCTCTTCAGACGAATTTAATAATTTGCCGATTGATAAAAAATGGTCCACTTTGTTTCGAAGCAACAAATTCTTTGATCTGAAAATTCTGGTTAGCATAATTTTTTTCAATTCCTACGTCAAACGTGGCTGTGGAAAGAGTATTTTCCACTGTGCAAGAAGCAGTGGACAGACGATCGAAATCGACTGGATGTTAAAACCGTGAAATGCTGGCTTCAAATTAAAATAAATCATTCTTCTTCATCGGGTGGCGAAATATATAAAAAGATTTTGGGCGACGAAAATTAGCTGAATAAGATATCATCTAATAGTAAATATGTGTGAATATGATGTTTTATTGACTTTGTTGGAGTAATAAACGTTATCTTGAGAAGTGCTATATTTTTTAAACTGTCCTGATTTTGGATCAAAGGTAAGGTGAGCAGATTTTAATATTTCTAAAGCGGGACACCATTGACGGGGGGGGGGGGTTCTAGGGGAGCAAGATGGGAGGGGTCCATCTCTCTTATCCTGCAGCTTTGTGCACCCCCTCAAACACCCCCCCTTCATCGCAGCCCTTACTGCTGCCATGGCCGGGGCTCGCCTCTGCTGCGTCTGGCCCGGAGAGGGACAGCGGCAGGAGAAGGAAGAAAGCAAACCGCGGCTGTGGTGCTCTGGGAGGACAGGTGGTGAGGGTTCTTCACAGCCGCGTGCTGCCTCCATTGCAGAAGCCGCTGCCAGCCAGCCGGGCAGCAGCCCTCCATGTGGGGAGATGGCCAGGCCTGCGCTTGGAAGAGGCTGCCGCTCTCGCTGCCCGCTTTCTTCCTTCTCCCACCGCGAAACAAAAGTGAACTGCGGCAGTCCTGCTTTGGGAGGGCAGGCGGACGTCTGCAGCCAGCTCCGGGCCGGGCAGGGAAAAAAACCCTTTTTCAAAAAAAGCGGGACTTTTTTGAAACGCCGCGGGACGCGGGACAAATTATTAAAAAGTGGGACTGTCCCGCCAAAAGCGGGATGTCTGGTCACTTTAATCAAAGGTATCTGGGCACCCTATCTGAAACGCAAGGCAGTCAAGACCCCTCCCTTATTCTGCAGGCCTTGGATCTGAAGCCCACTTTGGAGTATGGCACTTTAAGAAGGATTCGGAGACAGTGGGAGTGGATTTGAGAAGAGCCACAGGAGGAAAGTGGATAAGGGAGCCCTTGGAAGAGACCCTGGAGGACTTGGGTGTGTGTGAATAACTCCAACACCCTGAGATCCCGCCCGCTTTCTGTTGTTCCACCAGGTCCAGCTCGGCTTCCAGGTCAGCCCTGCTAAAGGAGAGCAACCCAGAGGACGGACGGAAGTGTTGATTCAGCTGCGCAGTTGCAGCTTTCCAAAGTTCTGCTCTGTGTGTGTGTGTGTGTGTGTGTGTGTCTGTGTGTGCATTTCCTAAGGTGCCTGGGAACGGAAATGATGCTTTTCAACAGATCTTGATGGCTCCAGCCAGCCACCTCTTCGAGAAGATAAGAAGATCTCCGGCCCTGTTTCTCCCTCGGCCAGAAGAAACAAGCTCTGCGCAAAGGCTGCGCTGTCTCTTTGAAATCAGGGAAAGGTCCTGCTTTAAAGATTTCGGCCTGGCCGGCCCAGCCCGGCCCAGGAAAGCCACCAGATAGCCATTGGCATCAGCCATGGCTGGCTTTCTTCCCAAAGGAAAAACTCAGGATAGGAGAAAAGATCGCCCTGCTGGGAATTCTGCCCTCCACGCAGAGCTTGGGGGGAGTTGCTGGGAGCCAATAATGAGTTTTCCCAACAGCCTATAATTAAGGGGAAAGGTGTTTTGGGGATGGGGTTGAGAGAGCAGATGGCGGTGGCCGGGAGGCTAAATGTCAAACCCAGGTTAACCAAACACAATTGGGGCATTCAGGGAATTTCGGTGACTCCCCACCCCCCCAGCCTTGCTCTGCTTAATGGGATGGCCTGGGTCTCGCAACCGGCTTCAAAAGGCTCTTGTGTGCACAACTCAGAAGCACAAATAAAGGAGAATATTTGTAGGTCAGGGTTGACCTGAGGGCTCCTTGGTGCTCTTTGAGCTGGCTTGTTTTCTTGCAGACGTTTCACGACCCAAACTAGGGAACATCAGCCGTGCTAGAAACACAAACTCTCTCACCCACCTTAACCTAGTCTGGTGTGTAAAATAGGGCACGGGCATTGTGCGTTTTCTTCTCCAGAGAAGTTCTAAAGATGCTTTTTTTCCCCCTCCCGAAAGCAACTGGAGTTTCTTGCCTTTTTCTCCCCCCCCCTGCTCCCCCCTTTGCTTCTCATCCAAGAAGTGGAGCTCTTGCCTCACACTCAACAGGTTGTGAGTTCAATCCTAGGTAGAGGCAAATGTAGGGTCTCCTGCTTGAGCAGGGGGTTGGACTAGATGACCTGCAAGGTCCCTTCCAACTCGGTTAATCTGTTAAATAAGTTTCTTTAGTTCTGACTGCTTAACTTCTTCTCAGTTCTGGAACTTCTTTAAGTTCAATTAGTATTGAAGAAGCTTCCTGGATGAGAAGCGAAACGTTTTCAAAGGCAAAGCCAAGGAAGTTCAGTTCCCGTAGAGGCGACATCTGGATCTTTTACTTGGAATTCAAACACTTAGAAATAAAACCGAGATTAAATGTCTAATAGAAAATATTTATTTCAGTACAAAACAATATAAAACAATAAATCTACATCTTTGTTAAGTAACACGACCATTCAGGTCAGAAGACAAGGCAGAAGTGATTAATGGTGGATTAGGAATGTAGACATGCGCAGACATCATATCACGTGTTCTGCTTGTATTGGAAAGTACCATAATATTAAGAATAGGGGTGCATCACCCTGCATAGACTCACAACTGACAATATTCACATCGTGACACCTTTTGGGGAAAAATGAAAATGGGGGGAAGCACCGTTGGAATAACCATGTCCTGGATAATTGAGCATCTCCATAGACATTTCTCCAGAAAAGCACTTTTGACTGCAATTCAGGTTAACAGATTAGTTGGAAGGGACCTTGTAGGTCATCTAGTCCAACCCCCCCACCCAAGCAGGAGACCCTACACCATTTCTGACAGATGGCAGCCCGGTCTCTTCTTGAAAGCTTCCAGTGATGAAGCTCCCACAACTTCTGAAGGCAACTTCTGTTCCACTGGGTCATGAAAGAGGCTTCTAGAACAGTGTTTCTCAACCTTGGCAGTTTGAAGATGTGTGGACTTCAACTCCCAGAATTCCACAGCCAGCAACGCTGGCTGGGGAATTCTGGGAGTTGAAGTCCACACATCTTCAAACTGCCAAGGTTGAGAAACACTGTTCTAGAAGGATGGCAAGACATGGCATAGAAAATAGAAAGAGCTGCTTCCCCCTTCAATCATAGTCAGTCCAAAAACATCCCAACATGAAATTCAATGAAAGCAGAAATCCATTGGGTTTTTTTTAGAAGAAAAGTGGGAGGTTTTTTTTGTATTTGTCAGTATTGGCTATCCATGAATATTGAGTCTTTTATATTTGGCAGATGCCACAAAAGTTAATTTTTACCTACGTTTGGCATGACATAATGCCATTTAACATCTGGCACTATTTGATAGATAATGTGCAGAAGAATTCAAGCTGGCAAGAACTGGCAATATTTGGCCGTGGACAACTTAAAAGATTCCACGTTCAGCCCTTGCCAAGCGACCCAAGCGATCAAACCAGCATGCCTCAGAGGATTAACTTTTTAAATATCACCATCAAAATAGGAGTTGAAATCTCAGACCTGAAGTCCTATTCTCCCTTCTGTTTTTTTTGCAAATTCCCCATCTTAAATTTAATCCATTGCAAATAGTGGTTGGCTTAGTCAGAGAGGCGACGTTGCTGACCTGCCCTGGTTCATCCTTGTTTGTTTCCTTTTGAAAGAAAGCCGAGGTTTCCTCTTGGCTTGCTAAAGAGGAATAACAGCCAGAAATGCCGTTTGGACCTGTGCGAGATGCTGATGTGGGTGTGAGGCTGTGTTAGACCTGAAAAGAATTTCCTCCAGAGATGAAGTCACCAGGTTTCTCCCTTCTCTTGGTGAGGACTGCATATTGTGATACCAAAACCTCCAAAGCAGCTTTTAGTATTTCCTCCCTGAGTGAAAGAGCCCAGGAACGCTGAGAGAAGTTGAAAGGGTGATAAATAAAATTCTGCTCCGAATAATCTGAAAATAGTTCCTCCCGGTTTTCTTTTCTCCAATACAGGGAGTCCTCGACTTATGACCACAATTGAGCCCAACATTTATCTTGCTAAGCAAGACATTTGTTAAGTGAGTTTGGTCCCATTTTACGACCTTTCTGGCAATGGTTGCTAAGTGAATCATGGCAGTTGGTAAGTTAGTCCCATGGCTGTTAAGTGAATTTGGCTTCCCCATTGACTTTGCTTGCCAGAAGGTCGCAAAAGGGGATCGCATGACCCCGGGACCCTGCAAACATCAGAAAAGTGAGTCATGTTGCCAAGCATCTGAAATTTGATCACGTGACCCTGGGGATGCTGCAATGGTCATAAGTGTGAAAAACGGTCATAAGTCACTTTTTTCAGTGATTTTTAAACTTTGAACAGTCACTAAACGAACTGTTGTAATTTGAGGACTACCTCTATTCTCCCCTCCCTCCTCTTCCCTCCAGAACCGAGGGCGTCCCTTTTTCCAGGCCACAACCCAGCCTGATCCTTTGCCCAGCCTAAGGGAAGGTGCCCGTCTTGGAGTCATGGTGCCAGGATACAGCCAGGTTAAAAGAAGAGAAGGACCAGGGGAGACAGGAGAGCAGTCATGAGAAGAGCAACCAGGATGATTCGGGGACTGCAGGATACGAACATACGAAGAGCGGTTGCAGGAACTGGGCATGGATAGTCTAGTGAAGAGAAGGACCAGGGGAGACAGGATAGCTGTCTTCCAATATTTGAGGGGTTGCCACAGAGAGGAGGATTTTCCAAGGCACCCGAAGGCCAGACAAGGAATAATGGATGGAAACTGATCAAGGAGAGATTCAACCTAGAAATAAGGAAAACAATTTCTGACAGTGAGAATAATCCACCAATGGAACAGAAGTTGCCTTCGGAAGTTGTGGGAGCTTCATCACTGGAGGCTTTCAAGAAGAGACTGGGCTGCCATCTGTCAGAAATATTGTAAGGCAGTGGTGGCGAACCTTTTTAGGCTCGCGTGCCAAAAAGGGGGGGGGCCGCTCGCGCGCGCTCGCATGCCCACACCCATTCCCTCCCCCACACACATGCGCACAACACCCCCCCATGCTGCCCCCTGTGCATGCGCACACACCCCCACCCCCACGCAAAGGCTTACTGGAGCCTGGGACAACAAAAACTTTTTTGCACTTCCGGTTTGTCCGTTTTGTAGTTTTTTGCATTCCGGAGCTTCAGGGAGCTTCCCTGAACCCTCCGGAGTGCAAAAAACAGCTCACCGGCAAACCGGAAGTGCGTTTTTCCGCACTTCCGGTTTTCCGGTAGGAACCCTCGCGTGCCGGCCGCTATGGCTCCGCGTGCCACTTGTGGCACGCATGCCATAGGTTCGCCACCACGGGTGTAGGGTCTCCTGCTTGGGCGGGGGGTTGGACTAGATGACCTACAAGGTCCCTTCCAACTGTGTTAATCTGTTAATAAGCTTCCCCATCTTGTCGGCTGCATTTCCCTGCAGCCCATTTCAACCGAGTACCTGAAAGGAATAGAAACATGGGGAGGGGGAAACATTGTCCCCCTCCTCATTGGAGGGCACCAGCTGTTCCCCCCCACCATCCCGTGAAGGACAAAGGAGGCAACACTTGCGCCCAGAAATGTCTGGAAAGAAAAGTAAAAATAGCCGCCATTGTAACTTCAATCAACTCTGAAGGAGACACTTGTTTGCAATTGCTCTCACACGCAGAGCCCGTGTGGAAGGGGAGATTCTTAGCTTAAGGTTGTGTGTGTGTGTGTGTGTGTGTGTGTGTGTGTGTGTGTGTGTGTGTGTGTATCCCAAGGGAATGTATCTTTTTTGGAGATACAAATGGAGACACCACACCATCTTTTGCTTTATCAGAAATACCTTGTGCTGGCCAGAAGGAATTCCATCTCAAGGCAAGATCTTGCCACAGTTTACAAAACCACCAAGATGTGTAAAGATGTGAAACTGAACATTTGCATTAGCTGGGTGGAAGATTAAAACAAATTGCTGTAGTAGATTTTTTTTTAAAAAATGGATAGCTTTTCTGTTCTGTTTGAAAGCCGGTATTCAAGGATGGTTTTCACTCACCTTCCCTATCGGTTCGCAAATGTGAGCACGCAGGGCCACTCGCGCATGCGCTTTACTCGGACGTGAGCCTTCCGCACATGCGCCTGGCCTCAAAAATGTGCACAAACAGGATAGGAAAGAGTCGGGGCCGGTAAGTGGGCCCACCCACGATTTCTGCTACCGGTTCGGGCGAACCGGTCCGAAACAGCAGAATACCACCTCTGCCGGTATTTCTAAATTCAAGACTTCAGGAAACTTCCAAGCTAAAATGTATCCGATAGCATCTGCAAATAATACGGAATCCGCAATTTAAATTCATTAGGAATATCAGGATAACTGAGTTGGAGGGGACCTTGGAGGTCTTCTAGTCAATCCCCTGCTCAAGCAGGAAACAAATGGCTGTCCAATCTCTTCTTAAAAACCTCCAGTGACAGAGAGCCAACAACTTCTGCCAGCAAGCCATTCCAGGGATTAATTGTTCCCATTTCCATGAAATTTCTCCTTATTTCTAAGTTGGTTCTCTCCTTGATTAGTTTCCATCCATTGCTTCTTGATTTAGTCTATATGAGTCTTTGAAGTGAGTTATCAAATGGATTGATTCGATTTAATTTCTGAATGAATTGGGGAGGGCGGGACATTTTGGAGCTTCAATCAACTCAATTTGGAATTGATTGAATTGATCACCCAGCCCTTGTGACCTGCCAACATCTCAACCATAATCTGTGTTATTTCAATACATCCCTCAGAGTTGCTTTGGATAGAGGGATGGGCAGGACATCAATTTAATTGAATAAATTTAATTGAATAAATAAATAAATAAATAAATAAATAACAATTACAATCCAAAAAATTGAAATTCGGATTTCTAAATCCAACTTGCCTGTTGGAGGACAATCCCAACCAGGAGGTGGGGTTGACCTTTTCAGGAGAATCAGTTTTGATATCAGATTAATTTGATGGAACAGCTTGCCTCCAGAAATCATGGGCGCTCCATCACTGGAGGTTTTTAAGAAGAGACTAGAGACAATCTCTTAGTAGGGAGTGGTGGTAGGGGATGGCCGAGGACAGGAAGGCCTGGAGGAACGTTGTCCATGGGGTCGCGATCAGTCGGACATGACTTCGCAACTATCAACAACAACAAAGAGACAGTCACTTGTCTGAGATAGTATAGGTTCTCCTGCTTGAGTAGGGGGCTGGACTAGAAAACCTCCAAGGTCTATTCTATTCTGTTCTGTTCTGTTCTGTTCTGTTCTGTTCTGTTCTGTTCTGTTCTACTCTACTCTACTCTACTCTACTCTACTCTACTTTACTCTACTCCTATTCTACTCCTATTCTACTCTATTCTACTGTACTCCTATTCTACTCCTATTCTACTCTACACTACTCTACTGTTACTCCTATTCTACTCTACTCCTACTCTACTCTACTCCTATTCTATTCTACTCTATTCTACTCTACTCCTATTCTACTCCCATTCTACTCTACACTACTCTACTGTACTCCTATTCTACTCTACTCTACTCCTACTCTACTCCTATTCAACTCTACTCTACTCTACTCTACTCTACTCCTATTCTATTCTATTCTATTCTATTCTATTCTATTCTATTCTATTCTATTCTACTCTACTCTACTCTACTCTACTCTACTCCTATTCTACTGCTATTCTACTCTACACTACTCTACTGTACTCCTACTCTACTCTACTCTATTCTACTCTACTCCTATTCTACTCTACTCTACTCTACTCTACTCTACTCTACTCTACTCTACTCTACTCTACTCTACTCTACTCTACTCTACTCTACTCTACTCTACTCTACTCTATTCTATTCTACTCCACTCCACTCCACTCCACTCCACTCTGCTCATTTCTCTGTCCCGTGTAGAAGAAGACAAGAGGTCTGGACTTTGAACTCAACCCCTGTGACAAATGTCCCATGCTAGACATGAACAGATGGAATGAATTGTTCAAAGGGAGAAAAGCGAGCCATCTCCCTGGTCTTCTTTCATCACCTGATCCGGCCCTTTTGACAAGCAGTTGGCCTGTGCGCGTTTAGGAAAGAATGCCAGGCCTGCCAGGAGCCATGGGGCTTATCTAGAATAAATCATGCACAACCAACCTGATCTCCTTTGTTCATGGAGCGACCAGCTCCGTTTGCTTCAGGAATGTGGTGGTGACGGGACACGGGGCGGCTGGACTTCAGCAAATCATCCGAGAAAGTCTCCCGTGACATAATAAGACAGAAGATGGCAAACGATGCCTGTCGCTAGGAGGTCAGCATGAGATGGAAACAGAGCTGGCTGAAGAACCATTCCCACCAGAGGGACTTCCGTGAATCTGCAACATGCTCGGAAGCCAGTGCAGAGAGGCACTTCTAAGGCCCTGCGCCATTCAACGTATTTACAGGCAAGTCCTCGAATTAGGACCATAATTGAGCCTGGGACTACAGTTGTAAGTCATGCTGGTTGTTGAGCAGATCATCGGGTGACCAAGTGGATTTTACATATATTTTTTGCAAGGGTCATTAAGTGAATCACCATGACAGTTAAGCGAACCGATTGTCCGCAATCGGTGTTTTTTTTGCTGGAAATCAAAAGTAAACCCTGGTTTCTAGCAAAAACAAAACCATTGTAAATTGCGGTCAGGTGATCCTGCAAATGGCTGTAAATGGGGGTCAGTTGCCGAGGGCCCCAAAGTGCAATCATGTGATCACAGGTGAGACCCTGGCATGTGGAACTTTGGAACCTGGAATTAAGGAGAAACTTCCTAACAGTGAGGACAATTGACCCGTGGAACAGCTTGCCTCCAGAAATCGTGGGCACTCCATCACTGGAGGTTTTTAAGAAGAGACAGGAGAGCGACCTGTCTGGAATGGTATAGGCCAGGGTCTCCTGCTTGCACTAGAAGACCTCCAAGGTCCCTTCCAATTTTATTCTGATCAAATTGTAATTGGGTTTGTTTTACCCTGGAGGAGGAAGTTCTGCAGTTGAGAGCAGTGGTGATTTTTTTTACTACCGGTTCTGTGGGCGTGGCTTGGTGGGCGTGGTGTGGCTTGGTGGGCGTGGCAGGGGAAGGATACTGCAAACTCTCCATTCCAGGGGCAGGTTGCTCACTTACCGATACCGGTGCGCTGCGTGCGCATCTCCACGTTTTGTGCGTGCATGCATGCACTCGCTACGCGTGTGCGCCCCCTGACACGATTTCGGTTCTGCGCATGCGCGGAAGCAAAATCTCACCAAAATCTCTCGCACGCATCCCCTCGCCCAAAGCCCAAAAATTCTTTTAAAAAGATGGCAATGCATGCGACGGTCCCACAAGGACGGCACCGGAGCGGTCACACGCAAATTGCACAATCGGCCGCTCCCTATGGGAGCTACGCACCGGACCGCACCAGTAGGAACACACCACTGCTCCCTTCCCACCCCACTCGGGGGCCAGCCAGAGGTGGTATTTGCCGGTTCTCTGAACTACTCCAAATTTCCGCTATCGGTTCTCCAGAACCTGTCAGAACCTGCTGGATTTCACCCCTGGTTGAGAGGCACAATAACCATCTTGCTGTCCCCATGCGGGCTTTCCTGGAGAAGATGGGCCGGAGAGTGCCAAAGACAGAGGAAGACATAAAGGATTGAAAAGACTAGGTAGAGGGTTCTGCTGGGACGTCACGAAGAATTTCCAGATGATGAAAGATGGCGGCATCGGCCTTAGGAGATGTTGAACCCTCCTTTGCTGGAAGTTCTCAAGTGAGGAGGCTGCTTTACTGGGGGTGAGCTGGGGGCCAGCCGGATGATCTTCAAGGTCCCTTCCAACCTTTCTCTGGGCAAGCACCTTCTTTCTAAGGGCAAAGCACCTTCCGTTGCTGCCCTGGCACCAGGCAGGCCACCTCCCTCGCTCTGGCCCCGCCGCCAAGCTTTTCCTTCCCCGTCCAGTTTGAAATGTCACTTTCTTTGAAGTCCTTCTTCCCTCCTATCCCAGGCCAGCAAGAAGGCTCATGTCTGGAGAGCCAACCACCGCTCAGATTTATTTTAATTTATATTCTGGAAACTCAGAGACCCGTTTTCCACAATCCCATCCCGCCCATCCCATCCCCCTGGTTCCCATCCCCAGCGGCTCTGGAGGCTCAAGTCCCCTATCACGGCTCTGACAGCCAACAGATTTCCTCCTCCCTTGAGCTATCTGCCTTTGGAGCCTTCCTGAAAAACATGTGCTCACAATGGAGGCTCCTCTCTGGCCGAGGAAGGAATTTCAGGGGCACAGATAGGCCGTTTCCTGGAGTGATTCCAGGGCCACAGAAAGGAGGAAGAAGAGGAGCCTGGCAGGGGATAGACCAGCTGAATCACGGCTCATGGAACAAGCCACCATTGGCCAGGTTCACCTGCCTCACCACCAGCATCAGGGGAAGCCGAAGGGAAGCGCTTTCAGGCTTAGTTGGGTGTGAGAATGCCAGCTCTCACCATCTAATGAACGTCTCCAGCTTCGTTCCAGAAAGGTTATGACGGGATAGGAAATTATTCCTATCAAAGAGGTGATATAGGATCTTGCTTCCTTGAAGTCATTCTTACTTAGAAAATAAAACTGAGATTTAATTCTAATTAACAAAATATTTATTTTAGTACAAAAGTAACAAAAGAATATAAACGTTATTAAGCTACATCTTCTCAGCTAAGAATTCACGTCTGCCTCGGGCGAGGCTGACAGGAGAAGAAGGAAGGAGGAGACTCCTGGAATGCACACATGCGCAGTAATGCATGTCACATGTCTGCTTGATTAGAAAATACAGTAGATCTAGCAATATGGTAGAGGGGCTCAACTGGCAATATTCACATCGTGACAGGTTGGGTTTCATTTATTGGGGCTGGCAGGAATTGAAATTGAAGGCTTCTAAAAGGCTGGAACTGCCCTGTTGGAAAAGAAAGAGACAAAACTGGTGGAAAACAGAGATCAGGACTAAGGGGAAAAACCAGTTGCTTGCTCTGTAGAGACCCAGTTTTACAGAGTCAGCCTCTTGCCCCCAACAATCTGGGTCCTCGTTTTACCGACCTCGGAAGGATGGAAGGCTGAGTCAACCTTGAGCTGGTCAGGATCGAACTCCTGACAGTAGAATGCAAAGTTAGCCTGCAGTACTGCATTCTAACCACTGCACCACCATGCAAAAAAGTTGGAAATTGTGGGCATTTGACTGTGGGAAGCGGAAAATGACCATCAACGCTGCCAGAAGCCAAATGCCCAAAATGCGGTTAAGTGACTGCAGTGGGGGCAGACTGTCGGAACTTTGGATCTGGGTTGTAAATACCATTTTCAGGGTTTCTTGTAACTTCAAACTATCAGTAAGCGGCCAGTTGTAAATCAAGGACTACTTGAAATGGTATGGTAAAACCAGGCTTACTAGCAGTAACTGTGAGAGGGATCTTGGAGTCTTAGTGGACAACCAGCTAAATATGATTAGTGTACAGCGGCAGCAAAAAAAAGCCAATGCAATCCTAAGATGCATTAACAGAGGGATACAATCAAGGTCAAGTGAGGTACTAATATCACTCGATAAAGCCTTAGTAACACCACACTTAGAATACTACATCCAGTTTTGGTCACCAGACTATAAAAAAGAGGTTGAGACTCTAGAAAGAGTGCAGAGAAGAGCAACCAAGATAATGAGGGGACTGGAGGCTCAAACATACGAAGAACGGTTGCAGGAACTGGGCATGGCTAGTCTAGTGAAGAGAAGGACCAGGGGAGACAGGATAGCATCTTCCAATATTTGAGGGGCTGCCACAGAGAGGAGGAGGGGTCAAGCTGTTTTCCAAAGCACCTGAAGGCCAGACAAGGAATAATGGATGGAAACTGAACAAGGAGAGATTCAACCTGGAAATAAGGAGGAATTTTCTGACAGTGAGAACAATCAACCGATGGAACAGAAGTTGCCTTCAAAAGTTGTGGGAGCTTCATCACTTGAGACTTTCAAGAAGAGATTGGACTGCCATCTGTCAGAAATGATGTAGGGTCTCCTGCTTGGGCGGGGGGTTGGACTAGATGACTTACAAGGCAGGGGTGGGTTCCAACTTACCTCGCTGCTGGTTCGCTTCCTCCTGTGCCGCGCGGCCGCGCCTCAGGGCCGCGCGCGTGCATGTGCAGTGCAAAAATCCCCCCAAAATTAAAAAAATAAAATAAATGCCAAAAACAAGATGGCGACTGCATGCTCAGTGCCAGAAACTCGGCTTCTGCGCATGCGCAGAAGAAAAAAAATTCAAAGAAAAATTCAAAAAAAAAAAAGATGGCGGCGCCCACAGACCGGCACTGACCGATCTGGTTTGGTGACATCATTGTGACATCACCAGCGGGTCACTACCGGTTCAGGCGAACCAGTCCAAACCGGGAGGAACCCACCCCTGCTACAAGGTCCCTTCCAACTCCAAAAAATATATTCCAAAAAAATTGGAAGGGGCTTGGGGGAGGGGGCATTTCTCAAAGCTGGGAGGTCAATGCTTTGCAGAACTGGCCATTGTACTGAAACAATGAAACGACTCTCATTGTTTTCATTTAAACACAAAAAAAACCCCAGAACCCTGCTTCCTTCTCACTTGGGTTCGATGCAGGTTTCAGGGTCTATCAGCAAAGACATTCTCAGGGGCAAAAGGAAGAGGTCGGTTGTTCGAGGTCTTCAGGGATTCCCTCTTTGGCTGTTGTGTGAATCAGCCATCACAGGAAAGCTGAGGGCTGCTTATTTCATGAGGCACAGCACGTCGCGTCTCTTCACTGTTCAGCGGGATCGAGCACTGGGCACGTTGGTTGCCCCCAACTTTATTTATTTATTTTATTTTGTTTGTCAAACATGTACAAGATAGCTGGTATAGGTATAACCATAGACATAAACAAAGTAAATACAGATAAATGAGGACAATAGGACAGAAGGACAGGGACGGTAGGCACAATGCTGCGCTTCTGCACGCCCCTTACAGACCTCTTAGGAATGGGGTGAGGTCGACAGTAGACAGTCTAAGGTTAAAGATTTGGGGGTTTGGGGAAGAAACCACAGAGTCAGCTAGCGAATTCCAGGCATTGACCACTCTGTTGCTGAAGTCGTATTTTCTGCAGTCGAGTTTGGAGCGGTTTACATTGAGTTTGCATCTATTGTGTGCTCGTGTGTTGTTGCGGTTGAAGCTGAAGTAGTCATTGACAGGTAGGACATTGTAGTAAATAATTTTATGTATTACGCTTAGGTCAAACCGAAGGCGGCGTAGTTCTAAGTTGTCTAAGCCCAAGATTTCAAGTCTGGTGGAATAAGGTATTCTGTTGCGAGCCGAGTGTATTGATGGATTGGAGGAAGAGGCTCGGAATTTTGCCAGACTGGTTGGGAATGATGGGAGTTGTAGTCCTCCCCCTTCCCATCTGGAGGGGACCAAATCATCCTAAAACCCGTAAAATGCCAGCTAGCAAGTTTTCTCTGCCTGGTGGCATCTGGGCTCTTTGCAGGCGAAGAAACCAAAAGCCAGGAAAACTGGAAGAGGATTATTGGGGTGGGTGGGTTTGAGAGAAACCCTATTCCTCTCACGCAGAGTGATGGGGTGATGGTGGTGTTGAACTCAGACCCTTATTCTGAGGATGCTGAACCACCATCCCAGCCAACTCAGCAAATCTCCCTCCAGGCTGAAAGGACTCTACCTCACGGGCACCGAGCCCTGGCCCAAGCAAGCCCTTGTCCAGCCAGGGGAATCTTCTGCCAACTTGGTGAAGGAGGAAAGGCTCCAGTGCCCCACACACAGCAGAAAGGGCAGAGGTGCCCCCAACATGCAAGGGTTTGGGCCTTCTCCCCCATGCCGGAGCGGACAGGGAACTGCCCTGGCATACGTGCTGTTTGATGCCCTCCTCCTACCTCTCCAGAGCCTGGGTTTGCATGAGAGGGCAGTGGCCCTGGACCTTGGCTATGCCACCTTGGCTCTCGGCTTCAGAGCTCTGCATCGCTGTTCCTGCAGCTGCAGGCGCAGGCCTGCAATTTACACATTTATTTCTGGTGAGCGGCAGGGCCGCCTGGGAGCTGCCAAAACACCCATCCTGTTCGGGTTCGGTGCTCGGGGCAGCCTTTGGAGTGATACAGGCCGTCAAGTGGCTGACACCAGCCCTGGCTTCCGCCCTGCCTCCGCCACCCCTTGCCAACTCAGCCCCCGGGGCTATCCCAGCGCATGTTGAGACTCCCGATTGAGCTGCCAAAGCCCAGCAGGTGCCCGGGGTGCCACCTGTTTACTCACTCTCACTCCAGGAACGCAGCGCCTGCAGCCACGACTTGGAAGCGCCTCGGTGGGAACCTTGCTCTCGCTCGGGTTCCACACTGCTGCCGGGATAAGTCTGGGCAGATTCCGCTCAGAGAGAATTATTTGCCCTCCAGAACCCTTATGGGCTTGCAAACAAGATTCTGTACAGAGAGAGGAGGGGGGGGGCTGGGCTGGAAAGCCCCACCTGGCCAGGGCCCGAGCAACCTTTGTAGAGTCCATGTTTGGAGTCTGGGTGGGCTGGGGACGATGGGAGAGGGAAAGACGCAGGGCCACAATGGGGGAACTGAGGCAGTTTGAGATGGGCCGATTCAGCAGCACATGGGAAACCGAGGCACAAACCCTGGTTTCCTGCCTCTATCTGGGTGGCCCTTTTGCTTTTCCCATGATCCTCCCCACTCCTACATTCAGGAATATTAAAACTGCCCACCCAGGACTCTTTGGGCGGATTGAAAGCCAGCCAGCCTCCTGTGGGGCCAAAGGATTGGAAAGGTGATGCCAGGCTTCGACTGGGCATTTCAGGGCACAGGCAGAGTCCACGGTATGCACCAGGCCCCAGATCAGCCTTAAACCCCAGATTCCTTTCCTATTTATGGGCCCAGCATTTCATCGGAGGCACAAATGGAGACAAGACTGCTATTATGTCACCCCTAATTTCATCTTTTCATTATGTAAAAATACATCCTTCCCTCTTCAGCCAAATTAAAACCACAGCCTGGTAGCGATTCTTGAAGGCCTTGGGGAAAATTCAAGGCTTCAAGGGGCCCTCATGTGGTGGGCATCAACGCAAGCCACGCAGCGGCGGAGTTCCAACAATGCGAACCCAACGGCTTACAAAAACACGGTGGCTGCTACGAACCGGAGAGTTCAGCATATTGCCCCCAACAATCTGGGTCCTCATTTTACCTACCTCGGAAGGATGGAAGGCTGAGTCAACCTTGAGCCAGTGAGATTTGAACAGCTGAACTGCTGAACTAGCAGTAGCCTGCAGTGCTGCATTTAACCACTGCGCCACCTCGGCTCTTAATGCCCAAAACAGCTGCACTTTTACCAATTTGCCAAAGCCCTGCATGTCTGAATGTGTATATAATGCACGCAGATACACACAGGTGTGTGTGTGTGTGTGTGTGTGTGTGTGTGTGTGTGTGTGTGTGTGGGCATTGATACACAATTGGATTGGATTGGATCCTGCCATTATCATGGGACACATACATCTGCTTTCATTCATCGATACCCACACTAAAATAGTGCACATTACAGGTACTCCTTAACTTACGGATTTTGAATTGAGACCCAAAATTCTGCTGCTAAGCAAGACATCTGTTAAGTGAGTTTTGCCCTATTTTACAACCTTGGTCAACACCCATGGTCAATACCTTGGTTGATACCCATCCCTCTTCTTTGTGGCAGCCCCTTGAATAGTGGAACACTGCTTCTTTTCATTAAACTAGACATACCCAGTTCCTGCAACCGTTCTTCATATGTTTTAGCCTCCAGGCTAAAACTTCATTGCTCTTCGCTGCTCTTCTCATCTTGGTTGTTCTTCTCTGAACTTTTTATGGAGTCTCAACATCTTTTTAACATCGTGGCGACCAAAGCTGGATGCAGAATTTCAAGTGTGGCCTTACCAAGGCATTATAAAGCAATACTAACACTTTACACCAGTGGTGGGTTCCTACCGGTGTGGTCCACTCTACCGGTAGGTTCCTACCAGTAGTGGCCCGCTGGTGACGTCACAGTACCGGTGCGGTCGGTTGCCAGTGCCTGGGCGCTGCCATTTTTTTAAAAAAATCTAAATTAAAAAAAATTCTTCTGCACATGCCCAGAAGCCAAGCTTCCGGCACTGCACATGCGCTGCCTTCCTACCCCACAGTGAGTCCAAGCAGGGGAGGATGGCTGAGGGAGCGCGTGAGACGCTGAAAGAACGTGCGGCAGGAGCTATCTCAGTTCCCCTCCCCTCAGCATTCCGAGAAGCCACACCCACCCGGCCACATGGCCAGCAAGCCACGCCCACCCGGCCACATGGCTGGTAAGCCACACCCACAAAATAAGCCACACCCACAGAGTGGTAGTAAAAAAATTAGGAACCCGCCCCTGCTTCACACGATCGTCCCACAGGTGCCTTTTTCAAGAGGCAACTGGACTTCCTTGTTTTTCTTTGAAGACGTTTCGCTTCTCATCCAAGAAGTTTCTTCAGCTCTGAAGAAGCTTCTTGGATGAGAAGCGAAACGTCTTCAAAGAAAAACCAGAAAGTCCAGTTGCCTCTTGAAAGAAAGCACCTTTGAGACAACCGTGACCTGGATGACTGAGAATCTCCATAGACTTCACCTTATCTTGATTCGATCCCTCTGTTAAGGCAGCCTAAGGTTGCATTGGCTTGCAGCGTCTTGCTCTGAGGTGCTTGACTATCGTGACTGAGCCTCAGACACCTGGCCGGGCCCTTTACTGTGGCACAAATGTTGTTGTTTTCGATAGTATGAGGTCAGTCTCTGGCGTGGAAAAAGTGGCTGCCTTCTCTTCCAAAACAACCAAATCAGCCCTTCCTGCCCGGCTTTGTGGAAAGGTCTGGAGAGCTCCGGAGGTTGCACCGTCCAAGGGCCTAAGGAAAGGGTAACGGCATGGAAGATCTCCCACCGCCAACACACCCTTCCTTTCGGCAGTTCCCTTCCCCAGGCGGAGAAGAGGTGACGACAAGGGCTCCACCCAGCTGTTTCCCAAAAGATGTATCGCCTGGAGGCCTGTGTGGAGCTCTGGAGAAGGTGCCACCTGAAAGCTTTTGGGAAAGGCTCCCTTTGCAAGCCCTGTGGCAAATCCTAGACCGGGTTGGGAATTCACAGCAGTCCTCAGCAGGGCAGGAGGACATCAAGCAGGCGTTCCAGACATCAAGCGCTAACTAAAAAGAGATCCAGTGGTGAACTAAGGAGAAATTTCCTGACAGTGGGAACCATGAATCAGTGGAACAGCTGGCCTTCAGAAGTTGTGGGTGCTCCATCACTGGAGGCTTTTTAAAAAAGACTAGATAGCTGTCTGAAATGGTATAGGCCAGTGATGGCGAACCTTTTTTGGTTCGCGTGCCAAAAAAAGGGGGGGGTGCATGGGATCATGTGTGTGCGTGCCCACATCCATAATTCCATGCACCCCCGCGCATGCGCGTATGACCCCCCCACTCCCAGCATGCAATGGCACGCCCATTTTTTGCTCTCTCCAGGCTTCTAGGAGCCTGGGGAGGGCGAAAACGGCCTTCCCCACCCCCTCTGGAGGCTGGAAACAGCCTGTTTCCTGACTCCCAGTGGGCCCAGAAGGCCCGAAAATCAGCCGGCTGGTGCGCACATGCGCGCCGGACCTGAGCTCGTGTGCCCACTGATATGGCTCCGCATGCCACTTGTGGCATCCGTGCCATAGGTTCGCCATCACGGGTATAGGGTCTCCTGCTTGAGCAGGTGGTTGGACTAGAAGACCTTCAAGATCCCTTCCAACTTTTTCCTTCCTTCCTTCCTTCCTTCCTTCCTTCCTTCCTTCCTTCCTTCCTTCCTTCCTTCCTTCCTTCCTTCCTTCCTCCTTCTTCCTTTCTCCCTCCCTCCCTCCCTCCTTCCTTCCTTCTTCCTTCATTCCTTTCCTTCTTCCCTTCTTTCCTTCTTCCCTTCCTTCCATAATGTGCAGTGGTTAGAATGCAGTATTGCAAGCTATCTCTACCCGCAGCCAGGAGTTCGATCCTGACCGGCTCAAGGTTGACTCGGCCTTTCCAAGCAGAGGTGGGTTCCTACCAGTTCTAACCGGTTCTATAGAACCATTAGTAAACTGGTGGTGACGTCACAGAGCCTGTTCTGTCAGTGCCGGTCCGTGGCCGCCGCCATCTTGTTTTTGTCTTCTGTGCATGCAGCCAGTCCCTTCCAACTCTAATAATAAATCTAAATATTGCACCTTTGAGCCCTTTCCTGGGCTTGTTCTGCGTTAAGCCCGACTTAAGGACAGCCCTTCCTGCCAGCTTCCAGATGTGGGTCACCGGCTGTTATGCTGGCATCCTCTTCTGCCAACTCAAGGCCTGGAGGAGAGGGCATGAATGTCACTGTCTCATGGCACCCAGCAGCCCTTGATTTTATAGCACAGGGAGTCCTCGACTTACAACAGTTCATTTAGTGACCGTTCAAAGTTACAACGGCACTGAAAAAAGTGACTTATGACCATTTTTCACACTTACCACCGTTGCTGCATCCCTCTTGTCCTGTGATCAAAATTCAGACCCTGGACAACGGACTCACAGTTATGACGATTGTGGATGTCCTAGGATCATGTGATCAACTTTCTGACAAGCCATGTCAATGGGGAAACCAGATTCACTTAACAACTGTGTGACTGACTTAACAACTACAATGGTTCACTTAACAACTGTGTCAAGAAAAGTCGTAAAATGGGTCAAAGCACAACACACGTCTCACTTAGCAATGTAAATTTTGGGCCCAATTATGGTCATAAGTCAAAGACTACCTGCAATAAGCTAGGTTCCCATCTCACTTAAACCAGCATTTCTCAACCTTGGCAATTAAAACCGTGTGGACTTCAGCTCCTAGATTTCCCCAGCCAGCCATGACCTAACTCCAGGGATTGGGAAATGGACTGGTGTGTGTGTGTGTGTGTGTGTGTGTGTGTGTGTGTGTGTGTGTGTGTGTGTGTGTGTGTGTGTGTCCAACCTCTTTTTTAGAGGTCTTTGGCACTCTTTCCACTTTCAGAGTATTGGAATGATAGCATTTCGAGGCGCGAAACTCAACAAATTGTAGTGCAAGTCCTTCATGTATTTAAAGAATACATACAAAGGACATTTTGTGGGGGGAGGGGCGAGGTTGTACCAACAGGTTGGCACAATAGACGTGGCACAACCACCTCGCCTGCTCTTCTGCATTCAAGTAGGGCTTGAGTTAGAGAAGGCAGCCATAGTGTGTGTCTATTTACCAAGGTTTTGTGTAGTTTAGCCCATCGTGCTTGGCCG
This sequence comes from Diadophis punctatus similis, assembly GCA_023053685.1. Lineage (NCBI taxonomy): Eukaryota > Metazoa > Chordata > Lepidosauria > Squamata > Dipsadidae > Diadophis > Diadophis punctatus. Next base: position 1,355,121 of record JALIGW010000062.1, read on the forward strand.
TGTTGATTTAGCCATGGTTTACGGAATGAATCATAACTGACCCCGATCCGAAGCCGTAATCCACCGTTTGCTATATACAATAGCAAATTCATAACCAAACCAAGCTCATTCTGAGGTGTGAACGAGAGGCGGAGGGGGGAGCGAGCTGCCAACCCTTTTTCCTGAACCCAGTGGAACTTCCTGCTGTGTAACATCGCACAACCCTGCTCTTTCAAGCTGAGTTTGCGACGAAAATGTATCTGGATATTGTTTAAACCGCTTAAGCTGCTCCCTGAAAACAATTCATTCACTAATGACTCAAGTCAATGTTAACAAACAGTGTGTTCTGGTACAGGTACTCCTCAGCTTAAGACCCCAACTGAGCCCAGAATTTAGGTTGCTTAAGGGATACATTTGTTAATCTTTTGGTCCATTTTATGACTTTTCCTGCCACATTTGTTAAGGGAATCACTGCCGCTGTTAAATTAGCAACCTGGTTGTTAAGTGAATCTGGCTTCCCCTTTGACTTGGCTTGTCAGAAGGTCGCAAAAGGGGATCGCGTGACCCTGGGTACTGCGACCGTCATAAATATGAACCAGTTGTCCAGCTTCCAAATCTACCAAAATGAAATTCAACGTAGAGGCAAGTAGAATAGAATAGAATAGAATAGAATAGAATAGAATAGAATAGAATAGAATAGAATAGAATAGAATAGAATAGAATTCTTTATTGGCCAAGTATGATTGGACACACAAGGAATTTGTCTTTGGTGCGTATGCTCTCAGTGTACATAAAAGAAAAGATACATTTGTCAAGAACGGTTGTCATAGGGTTCAAGTAAGCAATCAGGAAACAATCAATATTAATATAAATCGTAAGGATACAAGCAACAAGTTACAGTCCTGCAGTCATAAGTGGGAGAAAATGGGTGATAGGAACGATGAGAAAAAACTAACAGTAATAGTAATGCAGCCTAGTGAATAGTTTGACAGTGGTGAGGGAATTATTTGTTTGGCAGAGTGATGGCATTCGGGGGGGAAACTGTTCTTGTGTCTAGTTGTCTTGGTGTGCAGTGCTCTATAGCGACGTTTTGAGGGTAGGAGTTGAAGCAATTTATGTCCAGGATGTGAGGGGTCAGTAAATATTTTCATGGCCCTCTTTTTGACTTGTGCAGCATACAGGTCCTCAATGGAAGGCAGGTTGGCAGTAATTGTTTTTTCTGCAGTTCTGATTATCCTCTGAAGTCTGTGTCTGTCTTGTTGGGTTGCAGAACCGAACCAGACAGTTATAGAGGTGCAGATGACAGACTCAATGATTCCTCTGTAGAAAGTAAAGTCATACACTTAGGCAAGAAAAAACAAAAGTACACATATGGATTGGGTGAAACCAGGCTTACTAGCAGTAACTCTGAGAGGGATCTTGGAGTCTTAGTGGACAACCAGCTAAATATGAGCCAGCAGTGTGCGGTGGCAGTCAAAAAAGCCAATGCAATCCTAACTTGCATTAACAGAGGGATACAATCTAGATCAAGTGAGGTACCAGCTGTCTGCAAGGAATATAAATCCTTCCATTCTCCACTATCCAGTCAGAGCTGAAGAAGCTTCTTGGATGAGAAGCGAAATGTCTTCAAAAGAAAAAACAAGAAAGTCCAGTTGCCTCCTGTAAAAGCACTTGTAGGCGGCTGTGCAACTCTCGGGGGATCAAAAGCCCCGGGACCCCATTCCTGATTTTGCAAACCAGGCTAGGCTGGAGGGCCCAATTGAGCATCTGAGACATGCAGCCACAAAGCTTATATTTTTCCCGCCGGCTTCGCAACTCTCTGCAGCCAGCTGTCCAATTAACGGCCACGTCGCCTGGCCACGCTTAAGCCAACTTGGGCACGGCTCAGCCGGGCTCTCTCTTTGTTGGTCGAGAGCTTGGAAAGCTCTCAAGGACCCGGCCGCTCCCTGCGCAAGAAGCTCAGATTCCCAGCTACTGATTGGCCACCTGCTTTGGCTGGAAACGGTTGGGAATCCTGAAGCCAGGCAGAGGCAAAAAACCAACGCCTGCAAAGGAGGGGGGGCTCTGGGGAGGTCTCCTGGGGAGGCCGTTTGCTTTGGACAGAAGGAGCAGATTTCGGTCGCCTGATTAATTTTCCAGATTAACAGAATTGGAAGGGACCTTGTAGGTCATCTAGTCCAAACCACCACCACCCCGCCCCAAAAGGAGCCCCTACACTATTTCTGAGAGATGGCAGTCCAGTCTCTTCTTGAAAGACTCCAGTGATGAAGCTCCCACAACTTCTGAAGGCAACTTTTGTTCCATGGGTTGATTGTTCTCACTGTCATGAAATTTCTCCTTATTTCCAGGTTGAATCTTTGAATCTCGCCTTGTTCAGTTTCCATCCATTGTTCCTTATCTGCCCTTCGGGTGCTTTGGAAAATAGGTTGACCCCCTCCTCTCTGGGGCACTAGAATAAAATTGAAAATGCTACAAGAATCTAAAGAAAATGGAGGGTTTGGACCGGGGTGGGTTCTAACTTACCTCGCTGCCGGTTCGCTTCCTCCCGCGCCGCGTCAGTGTGCCTTGTGGTGTGGAAAAATATATATATTTTTTAAAAAGCCGAAAACAATATGGCGACTGCATGCACAGTGCCGGGAACTCGGCTTCTGCGCATGCTCAGAAGAAAAAAAAAATTCAAAAAAATTCAAAAAAAGATGGCGGCGCCCACGGATTGGCACCGACTGAACCGGATCGGTGATGTCATCATGACGTCACCAGCAGGTCACTACCGGTTCAGGCAAACCGGTCTGAACCAGGAGGAACCGACCCCTAGTTTGGACTACCAGATTAGTTTTCACATTACCAAGCATGTGTGATAACGGTTAAAAGAATGGATAACCCTCGTATGCGGATTGTGGAGCGCAAATGCGATAATGCGTCGGAACAAGTGCCCGACCGCTCTCAGTTCAAACAGGTTTATACATGCCGAGTACTATTTTCAAGCGCGGCGGATTCCGCATGCATGAAACGCCGTGACTCAGGACTCAGCCTTCGGCGCGGGCGGCAGTCCCGCCTCGTGCCTCCTTTTCACCCCGTTCCCACACTCAAAGCACTCTGCTGTTTCGCTAGCAAGAAAGAGCATATGCCACATGAACCAAATGCGTTACTGTACTGTATTTTTTTATTATTACCAACAAAAAAAAGGCATCCACTAAAATTTAGTGGATGCCTTTTTTACCCCTAAAGAATAGCGTTTTTACCCCCCTGGGGGTAATTACCCCCAGGTTGGGAACCACTGCCTTAGACACACGAGACTGTTATACTTAGAAGGATATGATTTACAATTAGGATGACACGTTTTCCTATGGTATGAGAAGAATAAAATCCATAGATACTTTCAAAATCACTATATAAGAAACTCACTAATATCGATATGGGAAAAAATAAAACCTAAAATATACTTGAAAATTCCAAAATGGCTCTCAATGATGGAAGCCTTTACATACCCAAATCTGACGAAGTTTGTAGAAATTGTGACATATAAATATTGGAAGACTATTCTGTCTCCCCTGGTCTTTCTCTTCACTAGACTAGCCAGGCCCAGTTTCTGCAACCGTTCATCGTATGTTTTAGCCTCCAGTCCCCCAATCATCCTGGTTGTTCTTCTCTGCACCCTTTCTAGAGTCTTAACATCTTTTTTATAGAGTGGTGACCAGTGGTGAAATTCAATTTTTTTTACTACCAGTTCTGTGGGCGTGGCTTAGCGGGCTTGGTGTGGCTTGGTGGGCATGGCAGGGGAAGGATACTGCAAAATCTCCATTCCCACCCCACTCTGGGGCCAGCCAGAGGTGGTATTTGCTGGTTCTCTGAACTGCTCAAAATTTCCGCTACCGGTTCTCCAGAACCTGTCAAAACCTGCTGGATTTCACCCTTGGTGGTGACCAAAAATGGATGCAATACTCCAGGTGTGGTCTTGCTAAGGCTTTATAGAGCGATATTAGCGTGTGCTGCTTGCAAATCAAAAGAGCCAGCAGGACTTGTGAGGTCAAGGCACAGCAGCCCATTTGGTCCGACCCCCTCCGGGAACTTTCTCCCATTTGCCACTTCTCCTTTCCCAGGGGAGTTTTGGAGATTCCCAATTGGGAGCATCTGTGCCACCTTTTGCAGCAACAGGGCTAGCTTGGTTTATTTATTTATTTAGTATGTTTGTAAAGGCTGCCCGTCTGGTGTGCAGCCACGCTGTGTGGCTCGCGGGTAAAAACAGAATGAAAATGGAGCAAAGGCAGCCACATTTAAAAACAACAGAAATAAGCTAAAATAACATTGCAGCCCAGAAGCCTCAGCTGATGCCACCAAGACCAAGAGAGCACAGGCAACATGATTCCCACAGGTCTATGGAGATTCTCCATCCTCCAGGTCGTAGCCTGAACTGAAGAAGCTTCTTGGATGAGAAGCGAAAGACTTTCAAGGAAAGAGAAATGGAAGCATCAGGGGAGACATGATAGCAGTGTTCCAATATTTGAGGGGCTGCCACAGAGAGGAGGGGGTCAGGCTGTTCTCCAAAGCACCTGAAGGCCAGACAAGGAATAATGGATGGAAACTCATCAAGGAGAGATTCAACCTGGAAATAAGGAGGAATTTCCTGACCATAACAACAATCAACCCATGGAACTGACGTTTCCTTCGGAAGTTGTGGGAGCTTCATCACTGAAGGCTTTCAAGAAGAGACTGGACTGCCATCTGTCAGAAACGGTGTAGGGTCTCCTGCTTGGGCAGGGGGTTGGACTAGATGACCTACAAGGTCCCTTCCAACTCTGTTAATCTAATCCAATCTAAAAAACCCAAGAAAGTCCATTTGACTTTTGAAAAGCACCTTGGTGACATTATTACTCTCCCCCATGTATGTATGATGTTATATGTGTTTTTTTTTCTTTTTTTAATTGTTTTTAATTGTTTTTAATGATTTGTTTGATGTTCCCTAAAATGTTGTACGCCGCCCTGAGTCCTGAGGAAGTAGGGCGGCATAGAAGAATCTCAAATAAAATAAAAATAAATAAATAAATTACTACAGTTGGCCTTTGATGGACAACCACAGTAATCGGGACCAGAATTATCATTGCTATACCCTATACCAGTGATGGCGAACCTTTTTTGGTTCGCGTGCCAAAAGGGGGGGGGGGAATGCGGGGATCACATGTGTGCGTGCCCACACTCATAATTCCATGCACCCTCGCACATGCACGCATGACCCCCCTGCTCCCAGCATGAATTGGCACACCCATTTTTCGCTCTCCCCAGGCTCCAGAGCCTTTCTAGGAGCCTGGGGAGGGCGAAAACGGCCTTTCCCACCCCCTCTGGAGGCTGGAAACAGCCTGTTTCCCGACTCCCAGTGGGCCCAGAAGGCCCAAAAATCAGCCGGCTGGTGCACACATGCACGCCGAACCTGAGCTCGCGTGCCCACCGATATGGCTCCGCGTGCCACTTGTGGCACCCGTGCCATAGGTTCGCCATCACGGCCCTATACCATTTCAGGTAAATGGCTGTCCAGTCTCTTCTTAAAAGCCTCCAGTGATGGGAGTACCCACAATTTCTTGAGGCAAGCTGTTCCACTGGTTAATTGTCCTCACTGTTAGGAAGTTTCCCCTTAATTCCAGGTTGCTTCTCTCCTTGATGAGTTTCGAACCATTGTTTCTTGTCCTGCCTTCCTGATCTTTGTGGCAGCCCCTCAAATATTGGAATACTGCTATCATGTCACCCCGAATTCTTCTTTTCTCTAGACCAGCCAAATCCAAATTCTCAAATTACTTTGAGAGATGATTACTTAACATGACGTGAACACAGCATTGTAGCTTCTCCCAAAACCATCCTTAAAACAAACCTGGATTCCCACACAATGTATATCCTGGGATTGCACCTGGCTTAGTGGTTTGCAGGAAAACATCCGCTGTGATTTATAGACCCTGGTTAATGGCTCAGGGTGATGTGGGAACTTGAGATAAGATGTTACAGCAGTCCAGCCATGACTGATGGCTTAGCATGATGGCTAGTTTAGCCAACGGTAGGTTAATCCACAGACAAGCGTCACACCAGTGTTTTTCAACCTGGACAATTTTAAAGTGTGTGGACTTCAACTCCCAGAATTCCTCACCCAAAAGTTTTAGCTACTCTGTAGTGTTAATTGCAGGCCACTTGCAGGAAGGGTCAAAAAAACTAAGATGTCAGACACAGCCATACAATTGCAACCCCTTCTCCCTTTTTAATATCTCTCGCTTCTATTCCTCAGCCAAAGACACCATCTTGCCTTTTTTTTTACTCCCTCTCCCTGATGCCCCTAATTTACTGGTGCTGATTTTCTCAGCCAATTGTCCCATTTCTGACTACTGAAGGCCAGGATTTATGGGGATGTCTGGAATCCTGGCAGGTCTTGCCTCCAGAAGTTGTAAATGTTCCAACACTGGAAGTTTTTAAGAAGAGATTGGATAACCATTTGTCTGAAATGCTATAGGATTTCCTGCCTCAGCAGGGTGGTTGGACTAGAAGACCTCCAAGGTCCCTTCCAACTCTTCTATTCTATTCTATTCTATTCTATTCTATTCTACTCTACTCTACTCTACTCTACTCTACTCTACTCTACTCTACTCTACTCTATTCTTGTTCCCTCCACACCAGTGGTGGGTTCCTACCAGTGCGGTCCACTCTATAGCACCGGTAGCAGCCCGTTGGTGATGTCACAGTACCGGTGCGGTTGGTTGCCGATGCCTGGGTGCCGCCATTTTTTTTTAAAAAAAATTTAATTAAACATTTTTTTTTATTCTCCGCATGCCCAGAAGCCGAGCTTCCAGGACTGCGCATGCGCTGCCTTCCTACCCCACAGTGAGTCCAAGCAGGGGAGGATGGCTGAGGGAGCGCATGAGACGCTGAAAGAACGGGCGGCAGGAGCTATCTCCATTCCCCTCCCTTCAGCAGTCCGAGAAGCCATGAACGTGCGGTGATGATCCTAGGAATATTCGCATGTTTGAGGCTTCTCGAGCTGCTGAGGGGAGAGGGAATGGGCGGCAGGACCTATCTCAGTTCCTCTCCCTTCAGCAGTCCGAGAAGCCACGCCCACCCGGTCACATGGCTGTTAAGCCACACCCACAAAATAAGCCACGCCCACAGAGTGGTAGTAAAAACATTAGGAACCCGCCCCTGCTCCACACATACCCCCTTTAGTTTATTTATTTATTTATTTATTAGACGCTCTTATAGGCCGCCCAATCCCGTGGGACTCAGGGCGGCGTACAGCATAAATAAGAAGCGTACATTTAAAAACAATATACATTAAAAATATAATTAAAAAAAGACATTGTAAGCGCAACATTCAGGGGGAATCTGATTGTCCTATTCACCCCATCTGCCGGAAGAGCCATGTTTTTAAGGCTTTACGGAAGGCCAGCAGGGTGGGGATGGTCCGGATCTCTGGTGGTAGTTGGTTCCAGAGGGACGGGGCTCCCACAGAGAAGGCCCTCCCCCGCGGCCCCACCAATCGACATTGTTTAGCCGACGGGACCTGGAGGAGGCCCTCTCTGTGGGACCTAACCGGTCTTAGGGAGGTATGTGGTAGGATGCGGTCCCGTAGGTAACCTGGCCCTGAGCCATGTAGGGCTTTAAAGGTAACGACCAACACCTTGAATTGCGACCGGAGACTAATTGGTAACCAATGCAGCTGGCGAAGGAGAGGTGTTACGTGGGTGTATCTCGGCACACCCACTACCGCTCGCGGAGCTGCATTCTGTACCAGTTGGAGTCTCCGGATGCTCTTCGAGGGTAGCCCCATGTAGAGCGCGTTACAGTAGTCTAGCCGTGAGGTGACAAGGGCATGAGTGACTGTGAGCAAGGCCTCCCTCTCCAAGTAAGGTCGCAATTGGTGCACAAGACGGATTTGTGCAAAGGTCCCCCTAGCCACAGCTGAAAGATGTTGCCCCAATTTTAGCTGTGGATCTAGGAGGACACCCAAATTGCGAACCTGTTCTGAGGGAGTCAATTTTTCTCCCCCGAGAACCAAGGAGGGACAGTCGACATAGTCCTTGGGAGGCAATATCCAGAGCCACTCAGTCTTGTCTGGGTTGAGCCTGAGTCTGTTCACTCCCATCCAGACCCTCACATCGTCCAGGCAGCGGCACATTACATCAACTGCTTCACTGAACTGACACGGGGTGGAGATGTACAACTGGGTATCGTCAGCATACTGCTGATACCTCACCCCATGTCGTCGGATGATCTCACCCAGCGGTTTCATGTAAATGTTAAACAGGATGGGCGAGAGGACCGAGCCCTGTGGCACCCCGCAAACCAGGGGCCTAGGGGCCGACCTCTGTCCTCCTGTCAACACCAACTGCGTCCTGTCAGAGAGGTAGGAGGAGAACCACCGTAAAACAGTGCCTCCCACTCCCATCTCCCCAAGACGACGCAGAAGGATACCATGGTCAATGGTATCGAAAGCCGCTGAGAGGTCAAGTAGCACCAGGATGGAGGAGTGACCCCCATCCCGGGCTCGCCAGAGATCATCCATCAGCGCGACCAAAGCAGTCTCCGTACTGTAGCCGCGCCTGAAACCCGATTGAAAGGGATCCAGATAATCAGTATCCTCCAATAGCCGCAGGAGTTGGAGCAACACCACCTTCTCAACAACTTTACCCAAAAAGGGTAAGTTGGAGACTGGACGGAAGTTCTTTAAATCCGCTGGGTCCAGGGAAGGCTTCTTGAGGAGGGGCCTCACCACCGCAGCTTTTAAAGGCTGTGGGACGGATCCCTCTCTCAGAGAAGCGATCACAACCGCCTGGAGCCAGCCGCGTGTCACCTCCCTGCTGGCAGAGACCAGCCAGGAGGGGCACGGGTCCAATAAACAGGTGGAGGCGCTCATCGCTCCTATGGCCTTGTCCACATCCTCAGGAGTGACCGGTTCAAACTCGTCCCATATAACAGGACTAAGACTCACCCCTGTCATCAATCTGGACAATTGTCCCCTAAAATCTGCCCAGCCCTTTGCAGCCAGAACTTTAGCCTCCATGCAAGCCACCATAGACCGAATAGATGGTGAGAAGGACCACCTCCAACATCACTGATAGGCCTTGTAGGAGGAGAGCCACCCTGCTCAATGGCGGCCAAACAACCTTCTCTGACTAAAGCTTAGCTGAGCCAAGCCTTGGCGGGTTGCTAAATTCCAAAATAATTCTTAAGAACCTCTGAATGGTTGCCCGCTTCAAACTCCTCTCCCCAACACAGAATTTGGATATTTAAGGGCTCCAGTGAGGAGGCCTCCCTTCCACTTTTCCTCTCCCATTTGACAGAATTGGGACACTTGAGAATTGTTGAGCCCATGTTCGCCAACTCATCCGTCTCTCATCTGGACCTTCTCAAGGCCCTTTTTCATAACTGGGCCTTCTGCCTGGACAGATCCTCTCCTCCGGTGTGACTCCAGAAGGTCTGGGACCGAAAGGCAGCATCTCTCTCTCTCTCTCTCTCTCTCTCTCTCTCTCTCTCTCTCTCTCTCTCTCTCTCTCTCTGTCTCTCTTTTTCTCTTTCTTTCTGACTCTTTCTCTCTTTCTCTCTTTCTCTCTCTCCCTCCCTCTCCCTCCCTCCCTCTCTCTCTCTCTCTCTCTCTCTCTCTCTCTCTTTCTTTCTTTTTCTCTTTCTTTCTGACTCTTTCTCTCTTTCTCTCTCTCCCTCCCTCTCCCTCCCTCCCTCCCTCCCTCTCTCTCTCTCTCTCTGTCTCTGTCTCTCTCTCTCTTTTTCTCTTTCTTTCTGACTCTTTCTCTCTTTCTCTCTCTCCCTCCCTCTCCCTCCCTCCCTCTCTCTCTCTCTCTGTCTCTCTCTCTCTCTCTCTTTCTTTCTTTTTCTCTTTCTTTCTGACTCTTTCTCTCTTTCTCTCTTTCTCTCTCTCCCTCCCTCTCCCTCCCTCCCTCTCTCTCTCTCTCTGTCTCTCTCTCTCTCTTTCTTTCTTTTTCTCTTTCTTTCTGACTCTTTCTCTCTTTCTCTCTTTCTCTCTCTCCCTCCCTCTCCCTCCCTCTCTCTCTCTCTCTCTTTCTTTTTCTCTTTCTTTCTGAGTCTTTCTCTCTTTCTCTCTTTCTCTCTCTCCCTCCCTCTCCCTCCCTCCCTCTCTCTCTCTCTCTTTCTTTTTCTCTTTCTTTCTGACTCTTTCTCTCTTTCTCTCTCTCCCTCCCTCTCCCTCCCTCCCTCTCTCTCTCTCTCTCTCTCTCTCTTTCTTTCTTTTTCTCTTTCTTTCTGACTCTTTCTCTCTTTCTCTCTCTCCCTCCCTCCCTCTCTCTCTCTCTCTCTTTCTTTTTCTCTTTCTTTCTGACTCTTTCTCTCTTTCTCTCTCTCCTTCCCTCTCCCTCCCTCCCTCTCTCTCTCTCTCTCTCTCTCTCTCTCTGTCTCTGTCTCTGTCTCTCTTTTTCTCTTTCTTTCTGACTCTTTCTCTCTTTCTCTCTTTCTCTCTCTCCCTCCCTCTCCCTCCCTCCCTCTCTCTCTCTGTCTCTCTCTCTCTCTTTCTTTCTTTTTCTCTTTCTTTCTGACTCTTTCTCTCTTTCTCTCTTTCTCTCTCTCCCTCCCTCTCCCTCCCTCCCTCTCTCTCTCTCTCTCTGTCTCTCTCTCTCTCTCTCTTTCTTTCTTTTTCTCTTTCTTTCTGACTCTTTCTCTCTTTCTCTCTTTCTCTCTCTCCCTCCCTCTCCCTCCCTCCCTCTCTCTCTCTCTCTTTCTTTTTCTCTTTCTTTCTGACTCTTTCTCTCTTTCTCTCTCTCCCTCCCTCTCCCTCCCTCCCTCCCTCTCTCTGTCTCTGTCTCTCTCTCTCTCTCTCTCTCTTTTTCTCTTTCTTTCTGACTCTTTCTCTCTTTCTCTCTTTCTCTCTCTCCCTCCCTCTCCCTCCCTCCCTCTCTCTCTCTGTCTCTCTCTCTCTTTCTTTCTTTCTTTTTCTCTTTCTTTCTGACTCTTTCTCTCTTTCTCTCTTTCTCTCTCTCCCTCCCTCTCCCTCCCTCCCTCTCTCTCTCTGTCTCTCTGTGTGTCTCTCTCCCTCTCCCTCCCTCCCTCCCCCCCTCTCTTTCTTTTTCTCTTTCTTTCTGACTCTTTCTCTCTTTCTCTCTCTCCCTCCCTCTCCCTCCCTCCCTCTCTCTTTCTCTCTCTCTCTCTGTCTCTCTGTGTGTCTCTCTCCCTCTCCCTCCCTCCCTCTCACTCTCTCTCCTACCTTCCCTCCCTCCCTCCCTCTCTCTCTTTCACACACACACACACACACACACACACACACACACACACACACACACACCCAGAGGAAATCCTTCTGTCTCACAGTTGTGAAATGAAACAAACCCCCTTGCAACTTGTTTATTTCCTGGCTCAATTGTGTGGGCTGGTGAATGGACCAGGACGGGCTCCTTCTTTAACCGTTTCAGAGCTGCCTTCGGGCTTCCTCTCCCTTTTCCTGGTTTATGAAAACCTTGAGGGAGCTCATAAATAAACTCCACTGGCGTGTAAAGTCTGGGAACCAGGAAGTTGGTTTACGCTCTGCCTCCCACGCCTTGCATCAGCCAGGATTGAGACGGGCGGGCGGGAAAAGCGGAAAATGGAGAATCTGTAGAGGCAAGAAGGAGCCGATCAGCTATGCTGGATTGCTGGGTTTTCTTGCAAGACACCATTGCCACGTTCACATGACCAATAAGCCTGATTGAGGGTCCATGATGGCTCAACCTGGGCCATTCAACCTGTTAGAAAAAGAGAGCTGGCTTTCCCCCCTCAAACAGCCTCGGCTAGGAAGGGGTGCGATTGAACCCAGTGATTGTCTCTTTCTTTGCAAGGGAAAGCGAGTAAACCCCCCTCCCCTGCATGCACTCCTCTACTAGCAACAGAATACCTTACGCAACCAGACTTGAAATCCTGGGCTTAGAAAGCTTAGAACTACGTCGCCTTCGGCACGGCCTAAGCATAACTCATAAAATTATTCGCTACAACGTCCTTCCTGTCAATGACTACTTCAGCTTCAACCACAACAATACACGAGCACATAACAGATACAAACTCAAAGTGAACCGCTCCAAACTTGACTGTAGAAAATACGACTTCAGCAACAGAGTGGTTAATGCGTGGAACTCACTACCTGACTCTGTGGTTTCGTCACCAAACCCCCAAAACTTTACCCTTAGACTGTCCACTGTTGACCTCACCCGATTCCTAAGAGGTCAGTAAGGGGCGGGCATAAGTGCACCAGCGTGCCTACCGTCCCTGTCCTAATGTTCCCTCTTATCAGTACCCATCTTATGTATATAAACAATGTTATATCTATGTATATTACCAACAAGTACTTGACAAAAATAAATAAATAAAAATAAATAAATAAAATAAATAAATGCGAGGATCCTGGGCATTTTAGACTCCCTGGTCCGGAGGGCAGCGGTTGAAAAAGCAGAGAAATCGGGACATTTGCTGTCTCTCTGGGAGGTTGGTTGCTCCAATGCCTGGGTGTGATGCCAATCGAGGCTACCTCTGGGGTTGGCATCGAGGCCCTTTGATTTCTGACAAGACACATTTCAGGCTCCACCAGAGGAAAGCCCAGAGCGGGACAGAAACGTCCTTTTGTTTGGCCCAACAAAGAGGCTTTGAGCCGTTTATCTCTGGAGCTGCGCAGGAGGAGAGGGAGGCTGGAAAGGCAGGGGGTTTGGGGGGGGCTGTGAGAAAGGGAACCGGGAGCTGCCCTGGCGCAAAAGTGCAGCCCGCATGAAACAGGAGCCGCTACATCAGATAAGCGGCACACAAGGAGCGTTCTTGGCATTCCCCACTCCCGCTGAGCCCAGCCGGGCAAGAGAGTCCCTTTCTCCTTTAGAATCCTAGCGTTGTCGGAGGGAAACTGAGTCCCAGCACAACCTCTCCCCACTCGGTGCCTCCCCAGGCCCTCCTTGCCGATGGGGCTGAAGGCCTTGGATCCACTCATCGGGGCTTATTCACAAACCAGGCTTGTGCAAACATGGGATTCAATCAAGATCAAGTGAGGTACTAATACCACTCTATAAAGCCTTAGTAAGAACACACCTAGAGTACGCCATCCAGTTTTGGTCAACAGACTATAAAAAAGATGTTGAGACTCTGGAAAGAGTGCAGAGAAGAGCAACCAGGATGATTAGGAGGCTCAAACATACGATGAACGGTTGCAGGAACTGGGCATGGCTAGTCTAGTGAAGAGAAGGACCAGGGGAGACATGATAGCAGTCTTCCAATATCTGAGGGGCTGCCACAGAGAGGAGGGGGATCAAGCTATTTTCCCAGGCATCCAAAGGCCAGACAAGGAATAATGGATGGAAACTGAACAAGGAGAGATTCAACCTAGAAATAAGGAGGAATTTCCTGACAGTGAGAGCAATCAACCCATGGAACAGAAGTTGTGGGAGCTTCATCACTGGAGGCTTTCAAAAACAGACTGGACTGCCATCTGTCAGAAATGGTGTAGGGCGGGAGGTTGGACTAGATGACCTACAAGGTCCCTTCCAACTCTGCTAATCTGTAATGGTTTCCACAGGGAAAGAAGTTGTGATGTGCATTAACTAAACTTGCAGACTGATGCTTTCAGAAGGCAGCCTGGCAAGCTACGGAGGCTCCATTGGGAGGTCAGAAGAACAAGCCAACCATGGCCAAGGCCACCGGCTCTCTTGGCAGCCCCCATCACTCTGAGTGGGTCTGGGGGCTTCTTGTCCTGAACCAGGGGTCTCCTTCCCCTTAAAGAAAGACATTCCCTAGTAAGAAGGGACCCAGATAATGTTGAGCACAGCTGGATCGTCAGCCCACTGGCAGCAGCCCCTCACCCGAATGCCAGAGTTTGGCTGCCTGCAGTTTAGCGTGGCTGGCCCCGATTCATAGGCTGTCCCCTTGCCCAGAGAAGGAAAAGAGCTGCAGCCAGAATCTGTAGAGATTCTAAGTCATCCAGGTCATGGTTGTCCCAAAAGTGCTTTTTCAGGAGGCAGTTGCTCTCGGACGTTTCGATTCTCCTCCAAGAAGCTTCTTCAGCTCTGACTGGATGGTGGGGAATGGAAGGATTTATATTCCTTGCAGACAGCTTATAATCTGCATCCTTTTTTGGGGTCGTTGAAGGGGGGGGAGAAAGCAAATGACCAGCTGCCTGCAAGGAATATAAATCCTTTCATTCCCCACCATCCTGTCAGAGCTGAAGAAGCTTCTTGGAGGAGAAGCGAAATGTCTTCAAAAGAAAAAAACCAGAAAGTCCAGTTGCCTCCTGAAAAAGCACCTTTGGTGCAACCAGAATCCAACATTCAGGCAAATCTGGTTGGGTCCCCAATCTTCTCTCTTGCATCTTGCTTTAAGGGGAAGGACCCCCAAATTCCTGATACCCAAAGGCAAAGCCGCAGCAGCTGCGATCCCTGGCTTTCCGGGGGGGGGGGGATGTGGGTCGCAGCAGGTAGCAGCCCTGGGACAGCAGCCAGGTACGTGAGGAAGACGTGGTCATGTTTTCTCCCTCTCTCCTCTGATTTGACTTCCAATTTGATTGGCCCACGGAGAATAATAAATGACTCCCTCGGTTTCTTCTTATCCTCCCAGGGAGCAGAGTTTTGGCTATCTCTGCCCTGCGGGAACTTTGTTTTGACTCCTGTAACGGCCCTGGCCAGGCTGAAGATTGAGAAGGTCTCAAGGTGCTGAATTTGCACAATAATGGATGGCAATGATGTGAACTGTAGCCACTGCAATTTGTGGGCAAAACTGAAGCCAACAGTTGCTTCCTTCGGTGCTCCCGTGGAATAATGCAAACATTTTGTGGGGGAGGACATTCAAACAACAGCAAAACTTGCCATTTGTTGGGTTGCCTCAGATTGTAAGAGAAACCACTACAGTAATTAGGTTCCAGGGACATCTTTGGAACCCAGTAATCCTTGGGAAGGCAGTGCCCAAGGTCAACAAGTTGGCATTGTGTGTGTGTGTGTGTGTGTGTGTGTGTGTGTGTGTGTGTGTGTGTGTGTGTTTCTTACAAAAAGAATCCCAACTATTTGGACTGCTGCAAAGGAGGCTCTCCCTCCCTCCCTCCCTCCCTCCCTCACCTTCTTTCAACTTAGAGCCATGCAGATTTGCTGGGAAAGTTTGCTATCATCTGCAAACATTTGAAGCCAACAGCCACCGCTCAGGGTGTTGCCATTTTCTTGGGCAAATCGTGCTTGGGGTCTGATGGGTCCTCCTCACAACTAGAGCTGCCGTGGGGAGACTCCCTTGACTTCCTGGAACAGATTCTAAGTTGGAGGCTGTCTCCAACCTAAGAACATGCCACTGCCACATTTTGTGGGGTCCTTGGTGCTCTCTGAGAATTGGTGGCTTGCTTTCAGAAGTTGCATTAGGGATCAATTACGCAATCAAAAGTGCGTATAGTCAAGGCTATGGTTTTCCCAGTTGCAATGTATGGATGTGAAAGTTGGACCATAAGGAAAACTGAGCACCAAAGAATTGAAGCCTTTGAACTATGGTGCTGGAGAAGACTCCTGCGAGTCCCTTGGACTGCAAGGCGATCAAACCGGTCAGCCCTAGAGGAGATCAACCCTGAATGCTCTTTAGGCGGCCAGATCCTGAAGATGAAACTCAAATCCTTTGGCCACCTAATGAGAAGGAAGGACTCACTGGAGAAGAAGAGCCTAATGCTGGGAACGATTGAGGGCAAAAGAAGAAGGGGACGGCAGAGAATGAGGTGGCTGGATGGAGTCACTGAAGCAGTCGGCCTGAGCTTAAATGGACTCCGGGGGATGGTAGAGGACAGGAAGGCCTGGAGGAACGTTGTCCATGGGGTCACGATGAGGCAAGCGATGGGTCGGACACGACTTCGCAACTAACAACAACAAATCAGTGCTCATTACTTTAGATGAGCAATGAAAAGTTTGCAAGCAAACCATCCAATTCAGAGAGCAGCAAAGTCTCAACAGTTCAGCCCTGAGTTACAAGACGCTCTTCTATTGGGACCAGAGTTTTCTTATGCGTAGAAGCTGGTTAGCATCAACGACGCTGATGGAGTAAACTGGTCAAGGCGAACTGAGATAAAGACCTTGGGATCCCTGTGGCTGCCAAGCACGGAAGAATTGGCAGGATTATTTTTTATTTTTTTATTTATTTTTGTGAGATTTATATACCGCCTCACAGTGCAAGCACTCTCTAAGCGGTTTACACCAGTAAGCAATGTATATTTATATTGCCCCCAACAATCTGGGTCCTCATTTTACCTACCTCGGAAGGATAGAAGGCTGAATCAACCTTGAGCCGGTGAGATTTGAACCGCTGACCTGTGGATCACAGTCAGCTAAAGTGGCCTGCAGTACCTGCCTCTAACTGCTGCGCCACCTCGGCTCTTTTTGTGTTGTCCCACTCACTCACACATGTAAGAGTGGGTTAGTGGGCCTGTTGATATTCCCCAGAAATTCCCTTCACTAAAAACCCAGATCTGTCCCAGTTAAGTCCAGCCAAAAGCAGAATTGTTGCTCTGCCTGCATGTACTTTTATCCTTGAGTAAGAATATATACAGTAGTCCTTGACTTACAACAGTTCATTTAGTGACCATTCGAAGTTACAACGGCACTGAAAAATGTGACTTATGAACATTTTTCACACTTATGACCCATGGCAGCATTCCCGTGGTCACATGATTTACATTCAGATGCTTGACAGCTGACTCACACTTAAGACGGTCACAGTGTCCTGGGGTCATGCGATCCCCTTTTGCGACCATCTGACAAGCCAAGTCAATGGGGAAACCAGATTCACTTAACAACCGTGTTACTCATTCAACAACTCCAGTGATTCACTTAACGAAATGTGGCAAGGAAAGTCGTAAAATGGGGCAAAACTCGCTTCACAGATTTCTCACTTTAGCAACGTAAATTTTGGGCTCAGTTGTGGGTTACTTGGAGTATACGCCCTCAGTCATCCAGCTATGAACTGAAGACAACAAAACTGCTGTTTGGGTGAATTGCAATTATTGCATCGCTCTGAAAAGGGCCAAGAACAAAGGTGTGAGTTCCTGCAACAGAAAAGCGTTGAAGAGGAGGTGGTGTGGAAACCATCAGGCCAGGCCAGGTTATTTTATGCCACTTTGCAGCCACAAGCAAAGCGGATTCAGCTTTTTATCTCAAGTGTAAGGTGACCAGATTTTAATATTTGTAAAGCGGGACACCATTGACGGGGGGGGGGTTTCTAGGGGAGCAAGACAGGAGGGGTCCGTCTCTCTTATCCTGCAGCTTTGTGCACCCCCCCAACACCCCCCCCTTCATCGCAGCCAGGGGTGGGTTCCTACCGGTGCGGGCTTACGCAGAGGGCAAAAGAACGCAAATGGCGGCGTCCCGGCGGCCGGGGAAAGTGGGCGGGGGAAGCCCCGCGCCGCGAACGCCACCAGCTTCTTCGGCTCTGCGGCGACGAACAGGCAAGACCACCGCTGCCCCTCTCACTGCCCTCCCTCCCCGCCTGGCAGGAGGAGGCAGGCGAGGCAGGAGGCAGAGGGGTGTGCAGGGCAAATTCAAATTCAAAAAGCGGGAGTTTTTTGAAACGCCGCGGGACGCGGGACAAATTATTAAAAAGCGGGACTGTCCCGCCAAAAGCGGGACGTCTGGTCACCTTACCCAAGTGTGTCCTAAAAGAGAGTCCCAAAGAGAGAAGGAGAGCTGTGGTATTTTTTTAGGCCAACCAATTTGGCTGCGAAACCCTTTGGGGGCTGTCGGGATTTTCAACAGAAATTGGAGAATGAAATGCCTTTCCTGGGGTTCCTGCCTGAGCTCTTGTTTTCTCCTGGACAATTGCAATTGATTCTGCTGCCTGTCCCTTTCCTGTTTATTGTCTCCCGCAAACAACAGCCTTTGATGTCCTTCGGTCTTTCTTTTCACCCTGAGGGGGTTTCCTGCCCAAGGAGCCCCCTCCAGACCTACACGCCAGTTTGGAGCTTGTCCTCCCGCATGGGGCTGGAGCCACCCGGGTTTTTGAGCATCTTGCAGAGCAAAAATCATCCCTGGATCATTTAAATTTAATGTGGAGAAAAGCAAGGTTTTGAAGTCCTCACGCAGGGAAAACCAAATGCACAAGTATGGATTCCAGGGGTGGCCAAACTATGGTTCTTTGAGGACCTGTGGACTTCAACTCCCAGAATGCATGCATGGCTAGCTCAGGAATTCTGGGAGTTGAAGTCCACAGGTCCTCAAAGAACCATAGTTTGGCCACCCCTGGATTAGGCAAAGCCTGGCTCAAAAAACAGTCGCTGTGAGAGGAACCTTGGATGATCACTTAAATATGAGCCAGCCGTGTGCAGCGGCAGCCAAAAATGCTAATACAATCCTGAGCTGTATAAACAGAGGCATAGAATCAAAATCACGTGAAGTGTTAGTACCGCTTTATTAAAGCCTTAGTGAGGCCACACCTGGAATGCTGCATCCTGTTTTGGTCCCCACAGTACTAAAAAGATGTTGAGACTTTGGAAAAAGTGCAGAGAAGAGCAACTGAGACGATTAGGGGCCTGGAGAGAAAAACATACGAAGAAGGACTGTAGGATTTGGGTGTGGCTCGTCTAGAGAGAAGAAGGACTGGGTGGGGTGGGGTGGGGGACATGACAGCAGTCTTCCAATATTGGAGGTGCTACAATACATACACACAAGAAAGCTGCTGTGGGATATATGCCCACTCTCCCCACGGCTGGGAATTGTGTCTGATGCTAACATCCCTGCATCTAAATCCCAGGGGTGTGTGTGTATGTGTGTGTGTGTGTGTGTGTGTGTGTGTGTGTAGGTCTGGTGGAGAGAGAGGTTGGCTCTGGTGCCTCCGAGGTGCCGAAGGCCATCTGCAGACACCTCCCCTCGGGAGCAGCCCTGAGCCGACCAGCTGACTGGTGCCCAATGCTGCAGCCTCCAGGAAACCCCAGAGAAGCCCAGAGGCTGCAAGGATGCCATGATGCCCGATTTCTCATGGCCTCTCTCGGCTGCCTGGGTCTCTGCTCGCTTGGCTAATTGGAGAGTGTGATCCCCTGGAAAGGAAGGGAGGAGAAGGATCTGCTATTATATCTGGCCCCCAGCCAGCAGCCTTTGCGCTTTCAGATAACCGGGTCAGGGAGGACTGGGAAGCCCTCTCCCCATAACCAGCCCGCCTGACCCCTTCTTGTGCCCCCTTTCCCTCTCCTCTTCTGGGGAGGCAAGCAAGAAGCCGAGAACCAATGGGGGCCTTGCAGCCCAAGATCACCCTTGCCCGCCCAGAGCTTCCTCGCAGGCTGTGTGTGGACCCCAAACCTGCTGGGGACCCCTTAGCCTCCTGCAGTGTGTCAACACACCCCTTGTGGCTCCTTGGCTGTTTGGTGGACTCAAAACAGTTTGGCAACAGGGGAAGGGGGGCACCAACGCAGCCAAACGATTTTGATCCCATGCGGGGAGCTGCTGTCCCATTTGTGCCACCACAGAACTTTTGGATATTTTCATATTTGCAATAGGACAGCAGCTGCTTTTCATCGTAGGGAGTTTATCAATGCTTGCCATCAATTGAATTAATAATTATCATTAAGTACTATTAAACATTCGTTTTAAGTCCATTAAAGTGCCAGTCTCAGCCATTCTACATACTAAGGTCTTACGCAAATTTCATACAATACTTATTCATTGTTCAGACTGATTCCTAAAACTATGAAACTCCATGGAAGAAACTGTTCTTATTTTCCGTTTCATTTTTATTGTGAAATTTGAGCTTGGTG
The DNA here is from genome assembly GCA_023053685.1 of Diadophis punctatus similis. Classification (NCBI taxonomy): domain Eukaryota; kingdom Metazoa; phylum Chordata; class Lepidosauria; order Squamata; family Dipsadidae; genus Diadophis; species Diadophis punctatus. The sequence goes on from JALIGW010000062.1 coordinate 1,374,799, forward strand.
CCCCTTAAGAAGAAATTCAGTATCCGAGAAAGTTAAAGTTGGTAGGGTCAGATAAAATCTCTTCTCCCTGTTCTATCCAACATTTTTGTATGTAAAGAAAACATCTGACAAAGTAAACATCAGTTCAACTAATAACATGTTTGGGAAAATTCACAAAAATTGCTCAAAAATTCTGGATTGATGGAGGAATCTTTTTGTTCTGCCAATTTTAATCCATCTTGATTAAAACCAACTTTGTATCCATCATCATTGTCAAGTTCCAAAGTTTTCTTTTGATCTAGATGAACATCTGCCTCATTTACTTTGAATGGACTCCTCATTATCCATGCAGCCTTCAAATTTATTGGAACACCAAACTGATTTTTCATGCCACTCTTCAGGTCTGCAAATTATTTCCAAATTTAAATTTTACTTTGCAGTTTTAAGCTTGTCTTGAGTCAGAATACTTCTGGGGACTGATAAAATGGCAAGTGCTTCTGGAAAGTATTTTATTTATTTATTTATTTATTTATTTATTTATTTATTTATTTATTTATTTATTTATTGTTTATTTATTTATTTATTAAGAGCCAAGGTGGTGCAGTGGTTAGAGGCAGATACTGCAGGCCACTTTAGCTGACACTGATCCGCAGGTCAGTGGTTCAAATCTCACCGGCTCAAGGTTGACTCAGCCTTCCATCCTTCTGAGGTAGGTAAAATGAGGACCCAGATTGTTTGGGGCAATGTAAATATACATTGCTTACTGGAGTAAACCGCTTAGAGAGTGCTTGCACTGTGAGGCGGTATATAAATCTCACAAAATAAATGAATAAATAAATATTTATTATTAATTTTCTCTTACATAGATTCAGCCTGAGGTAGTGGTGAAGGTGCTGAAATCAGGAGACCCCGAGTTCTAGTTCTGCCTTAGACATGAAAAATCGGCTGGGTGACCTTGGGCCAGTCCTTCTGTCTCTCAGGCCAGAGCATCTTACAGGGTTCTTGTAGTGGGGAAAACAAGAGGAAGAAGGAGCATTAGATATGTTAGTTGCCTTGAGTTATTTATAAAAATAATAAAGTCAGGATAAATATATATTTTAAATTAAAAAATATTATTTATTAAACCAATGTATATGGCTACCTAACTCATACATGATGACAAATAATTGATCTGTAGATACAAATAAAACATGTTTGTAAGGCACCTCACTTCCTAGCCTACCTTGAAGTTTTAAATTAATCTCATCAAACATCTGAAATATTTCTGGAACAAGAGCTTTATTAATATTGCCTCTACGTTGGGTGGCTGACCTGACTTAACCTCTGAAATTCTCAAAAGGTAATGGGACTATTCAAAATATTTTAGCAGGGGTCTCCAACCTTAGTAAACTTTACTAAAGCTGGCTGAGGAACTCTGGGAGTTGAAGTCCACAAGCCTTAAAGTTGCCAAGGTTGGAGCCTCCTGTATAAATTTAAACGATGTTGGAGATTGATAGTGCCATCAAGTCGGGGTCAACTCTTAGCAACCACATAGAAGTTCTCCTAGAAGATGATCTGTCCCCAACCTGGGCTTTGGGGTGTTCTGATGGTGGACTCATCACTTTGCTGCTAGCCAACACCTTTTTTAAATTCTTCCCATTAATTAATTGATTAGATGCCATCAAGTCAGTGTTGACTCTAAGGGACCACACCAGTGGTGGGTTCCTACCGGTGCAGTCCGGTGCGTAGCTCCGGTAGGGAGCGGCCGATTATGCAATTTGTGCGTGACCGCTCCAGTGCCGTCTTCACCGGTCCATCACGCGCGTCGCCATCTTTTTAAAAGAAATTTTGGGCTTTTTTGCTTCTGCACATGCATGGAAGCAAAATCTTGCCGAAATCTCACGAGGGGACGCGCGCACGCACGAGATTTCGGCGAGGTTTTGCTTCCGTGCATGCGCAGAAGCAAAATTGCACACGGGGGTGTGCACGTGTAGCGAGCACACGCGCGCACGAAACGTGGAGATGCGTGCACAGCGCACCGGTAGCAAGGTAAGAGAGCAACCCGCCCCTGGACCACACATATAGATATATATTTTTCCAGGAGAATCTACCCTGAACTGATCCCTCACAGGTCCCAATGTTGTCTAATATGGAGATTCTCCATCACCCAGGTCACGGTTGTCCCAAAGATACTTCTCCAAAAGGTCTCTTCCTTGGTTTTTTTCTTTGAAAATGTTTTGCTTCTCAACCAAGCTCTTTCAGTTCTGAGAACTGATCCCTCGCATGTCCCAAACCGAGTCCATCCGTCTTGCTGCTAGTTATCCTGTCCTGTTTCCTTCTGCCTTTCCCAGGATTATGGTAGTTGGGTCTTTGCATAAGGCGTCCGAAATGTGATAATTTGAGACGGGTCATTTGTGCCTCAAGAGGCAACTCTGGCTTGGCTTGTTGTAGGATCCAATTGTTTGTTTTCTTGGCTTTCCCTGAAATTCTCAAGATTTCCCCCAGCACTGAAACAGAATTTTTCAAGTCTTTACCCTTTTTTTTTTGGTTCCGTTGTTTTATACAAAGGGGATAACAAAGACTAGGTGGCTTTTTGAATCACAATAGAGCTGGGAGGGACCTTGGAGGTCTTCTAGCCCAGCCCCTGCTCAAGCAGGAGATCCTATCTTTGCTCCTTTGCTCCTTTTTGCTCCTTTGAAAAAGTTTGTGGACGTTACAAACCCAACGGAAAGCTTTGGTTAGTAGAGGATTTGAGGCATCCAACACTGTTCACAAAGGGTCAAAATCAGCAAGATGTCACCTTACAGTCTTTGGCCTCCTTCCTGCAGCCAGCACTGAATGAATTCATGTGCTAAACCAGGGGTGTCAAACTCAAGGCCCGGGGGCTGGATCCGGCCCACGGGGTGCTTAGATCTGGCCCACAGAGCCATGCTGGAAACAGCAAATAGCCCACGGTGCCTCTGCCAGCAAAAATGGAGCTCAGGAGGGCCACAGGCAGCCCTCCCGAGCTCTTTTTCGCTGGCAGAGGATTGCAGGAGGCCGTCGCAGCCAAAACGGAGCCTGGGAGCCTGTTTTCGCTGTCAGAGCACTCAGCCCACCACAGGTGCCCCCAACATGAGTGACGTCAAGCTGGCCACACCCACACTGGCCATGTCCCCCTACACTAAGGTGACCAGATTTTAATATTTGTAAAGCGGGACACCATTGATGGGGAGGGGGTTCTAGGGGAGCAAAACGGGAGGGGTCCGTGTCTCTTATCCTGCAGCTTTGTGCACCGCCCCCAAATACCCCTCTTCATCGCAGCCAGGGGTGGGTTCCTACCGGCGCAGGCTTACCTATTCATCACCGCAAAGCCGAAGAAGCTGGTGGCGTTCGCGGAGCGGGTCTTCCCCCGCCCGCTTTCCCCGGCCACCGGGACTCCGCCATTTGCGTTCTTTTGCCCTCTGTGCAAGCAGAACGCTTTGCGCATGCGCAGAGGGCAAAAGAACGCAAATGGCGGCGTCCCGGCGGCCGGGGAAAGCAGGCGGGGTGTTCGTCGGCTCTGTGGCGACGAACAGGCAAGACAGCCGCTGCCCCTCTCACTGCCCTCCCTCCCCGCCAGGCAGGAGGAGGCAGGCGAGGCAGGAGGTAGAGGGGTGTGCAGGGCAATATCAAATTTAAAAAGCGGGACTTTTTTGAAACACCGCGGGACGCGGGACAAATTATTAAAAAGCGGGACTGTCCCGCCAAAAGCGGGACGTCTGGTCTCCTTACCCTACACCCCGCCCCCAGGTCAAATACAGCCCTGATGTGGCCCTCAATGAAATTGAGTTGTGCTAAACCATTTAATGAGGGATGGCAACAGCAGTGTTTATCTGGAGCTATTTCAAAATCAGAGCCCATTGGGGGAACCCATCTTGGATTAATCATGGCATGTTAATAAATGGCTGAGAATTAATCTGGGCTTTTCCAAGCAATCCTGACAGCTGCTGTACCAATTAAACACAACGATCTCAATATGCTCATTGACAATTGCTGCTAGGTTGAAATCTTGTTTATCAAGCATTAATCATAGATGATACTAAGTATAGCCTGGAATATAGTGGTAGTACTTTCCACAAAATACATAATAATAATAACAGAGTTGGAAGGGACCTTGGAGGTCTTCTAGTCCAACCCCCTGCCTAGGCAGGAAACCCTACACTACTTCAGACAAATGGTTGTCCAACATCTTCTTAAAAACTTCCAGTGTTGGAGCATTCACAACTTCTGGAGGCAAGTTGTTCCACGGATTAATTGTTCTAATAACTGTCAGGAAATTTCTCCTTAGTTCATGAGCAACAAAAACAGATTTTGTAGCCCAATCAACTGTGCCGTCTCACCCAGACTGAAAACTTTGCTGCTGTAATTGTTACAAGAGGATTTATGGCTTAGTGTGCTGTATGAACCTACCGATAGTGACTTAGTTAATCAACAGAGTTTATTGCTTGTTCTGATTTTAGCAAACAGCTAAAACAATTTGCTAAAAGGTCAAAACCCTGTGTGAGACTATCCACTGAAAATGCATGGTTCTGGCATAAATCAATATTTTTAATAAGTGGACATGATAGCAGTGTTCCAATATTTGAGGGGCTGCCCCAAAGAAGAGGGGGGGTCAACCTATTTTCCAAAGCATCAGAAGGCAGGACAAGAAACAACGGGTAGAAACTTATCAAGGAGAGAAGCAACCTAGAACTAAGGAGAGATCTCCTGACAGTGAGAATAATTAACTAGAGGAATGGGTTGCCTTCAGAAATTGTGGCTGCTCCATCACTGCAGTTTTTTAAGAGGAGATTGGACAGCCATTTATCCAGAGTGATATAGGGTCTCTTACTTGTGCAGGAGGTTGGACTGGAAGACCTCCAAGGTCCCTTCCAACTCTGTTATTCTGTTATATAGTAGTAATGTTAGCTTTAAGAATGTCAGATTTATGAGATCATGTCAAAGTTCTGTAACTCGGTTTCCATCAGCAGCTGGCGAGATGCATCTTTGAAGTTAGCAAGCAAGTTTGTTTATCTTTTTTAAAAAGCATTTTAACCCCACTCCTAGAGCTGCTTACAACCATCAGAAATGAGATAATCCCCATCCATAAACTTCAGACCTAAAAAGGAGGGAGGGAGGGAGGGAGAGAGAGAGGGGGAGGGAGGGAGGGAGAGGAATGTGAAAAAACAGAGGCCTTGGAAGCTAAATTCAAGAGTCATGGAGCAAAATGGCAGATTCTGCCTCAACCAGCTTCTGAACTGGTTTGTCATTTGTGGACCAAATGATGAATTGCACACTGAAAATCTGCATGGCTTCGTAACTTGCTTTCTATTAGAAAAAAAATATTTGTAGCTCAGGATTGGACTATGGGGTCCATGGTGCTTTCTGAACTTGATTGTTTTCTCACAGAAATTTCATGACCCAACTAGATAACATCATCAAGCGCTAGAAGGGAGTGGAATTTGCTGTCTACCTACAGTATATATTGGCTGCTTGCCCTGTCAAGTGCAGATGGGAGTATTCTTGGTGATTCCTTGATCAAGCTGTTAATTATTATTAGATTGTCTGATTTGCTAGTAGTTCCTTGATTGCAGCATTGTTTAATGCTTGACTGTTGGTCTAGTAACACCAAAATGAATAGTAGACCAACAATCAAATAGTAAACAACAACCTAATTAAGGAACCACCAAGAACATCTTACCAACACGGACACGGACTTTGGATATAACAAAGAGTGCATTCCACTCCCTTCTGGCACTGATCATGTTACCTAGTTGGGTCAAGAAACGTCTGCAAGAAAGCAACCAAGCCCAGAGAGCACCAAGGACCTCACCATTGCTTTCCATTGCTATGGGACAGTTGTAATGCTGCACAACATCTTAACTTGATTCCTGAAGTAACCTAATTTTGAATTTATGTCAGGTACAAAATTGGCCTTCCACCCTTCCAGGCTGGTTTAATGAGTTGCAAGACTATAGTACTACCGTATTTTTCAGAGTATAAGACGCACCGAAGTATAAGACGCACCTTAGTTTTGGGGGAGGAAAACAAGGAAAAAAGGCCTCTGCCTCCAAGCAATTTGCCAAACAGCAAACAACACAGATGATATACACTGGTTGCTGTGTATTACTGTGCATGTGTGCCTGACCCATAGAAATAGCAAAGAATTGGAGAAATGTACATTATGCCAGAAAGTTTTCTTAAATGTAGTCACACTGACTCCTCCCAATTATTTAAATAGATCTACTCCAAGGTAACTAAACTCTAATACTAAACAGGACACTGTTACATTTCATATTATACTTGTACAGAGCTGTTAAAATTAATTAAAATTTCTGGAAGTATACATTATTCTCTATTATTTAAAAGAAGATACAATAGCACTGGGCCTCTTCAGAGCAAGCATTTATTTTAAAAAGCTTCTTTATTTTGTTAAGTTGTCTAGATTTACAGGGATCTCCAACCTTGGCAACTTTAAGACTTGTGGACTTCAACTTCCAGAATTCCACAGCCAGCAAAGCTAACAAAGCTGGCTGTTGAATTCTGGGAGTTGAAGTCCACAAGTCTTAAAGTTGCCAAGGTTGGAGACCCCTGGCTCTAGAACAATAATAAAGCAGTCTTTAAAAAATAAGTCTAATAATTTGAACATTCTACAGACATTTATAGTTATTCCCTTCCCCCCTTCCATCCAGTTCAGCAAAAAATAAAAATCTGCTGTGTCTCTCCCAGCTATTTGCCTCTTTGTAGTTAGTTTCACTTTCATTTTCCCACGTGGCAAACCTAATCAGCTGTAGATCAGGAAACTGCTATTGACTTGCTCTTCCCTCTTTCCTGCAAGCTCTTTACAGAGCTCTTCCCTCTTTCCTGCAAGCAGGTAAATTGCTGGAAGACATAGGCCAAAGGGTGGGGGTGGCTGGCTGGGTGGGGCTGCATTCGGTGTATAAGACGCACCCAAGTTTTCACCCTCTTTTTGGGTGTAAAAAGGTGCGTCTTATACTCCGAAAAATACGGTATATACCCTCCTGACATAGTTCATTCACCCAAAGCTGTATCAACTCATTCTAGGGCCGTGATGGTGAACCTATGGCATGTGTGCCACAGGTGGCACATGGAGCCATATTTGTGGGCAGGCGAGCCATTGCCCTAGCTCAGCTCCAGTGCGCATGCGAGCACCGGACAGCTGATTTTCAGCTGACTCCGCCCACACCGCCCCTCCCCTCCCAGAAGTCTCCACGTGGCCTGTTTTGGATGCCAGGTAAGTACAGGGCTTGCATGGAGGCTCTGGGAGAGCGTTTTCGGCCTCCGGAGGGCCTCCGGGGGTGGGGGTGGAGGCCATTTTCACCCTCCCCAGGCTCCAGGAAAGCCTCTGGAGCCTGGGGAGGGCGAAAAACGGGCCTACCAGAAGTGGGGAAATGGGCCATTTCTGGTCTCCAGAGGCACGGGTGTGTGTTTTCATGCACGCATGTGTGGGGAAGCATGGGGGAGCGTCACACGTGCATGTGTGGGTGGTGGGGCAACACGGGGGGTCACGTGTGCATGCGCAGGGGCCAGGGCGCATGGGTGGGCATTGAATTATGGGTGTGGGCACCGTGCGCACACGCTTTCGGCACCCGAGGGAAACAAGGTTCGCCATCACTGTTCTAGGATATCTCCTTGTCGTTCTCACAAAGTTGATCTCCAAATCTCCTTGCTCCATTTTCTGATGGGGCCACAACAGAATGAAATGTGCTCCCAAGATTCCTACGATTGCATACAAATGGCTGTATCTGCCCGGTGGCCTGAGAGCTTAATAGAGCCTCCATGAACAGGGGCAGTCCATCTCTAATTTCCCAGTGGATGACCCAATGAAATTGACATTTGGCCAGCTTTTGTAATGAGGACAATGCTGGCTTAGAAAGGATTCCCGCCACCTTCCGTGTCCAGCTGGTCTGTATTATGTAGAACCCTGTATTATCCGGGTTTCCCCACCGTTTCAAGCCAAGCTAGTTTGTTTTGGCATTGAAACTTTCAGAAAACAAGCCACTGTTATCTGACAACACGAATGTTGTGGCTAACCGAACCAATGGTTGCTTATTCGGCAGATGAAGAACAGCCTGGCACTCAGCACGAACCCAGTCACTGAAAAAAGGCCAGTGCCCACCAGCCTGGGAAATGGGAACCTTTGCCCTGTAAATCCTGGCGCATTTTTTTCTCCCAAGGAAATTTCCTGGCAGCGCAAAGCCAGCAGTCACGGTGAGAGCCGCTCTTGCTCTTTATCTGAAGGAGGCAACCGTTGGAAGTCTTGTTCAAACACGCTGCGCCACAAATCAAGAGGATGTCTTTTGGTTGCTGCTGCTGGGATGCTGCCCTGTATTTGTTTAAAGCACCCAATCCGGAGCCCCCGCACATCCCGAACCTCTCCCTCCACCAATTGAAGGGCCGCAGCAGCTCCAAGCCTCTGGGCGCCTCCTTTCAGCACCAGGGTTCAGCCCCACACGGTTGCCACCAAGCCCCGTCCTGCCCTCCAAACCCCCTCGGGCTCACAGGCTCCCTTGTATGCCTGGAAATTGGACAGCTTCACACCGGGGGGGGGGGGGCGGCGGATTAAACCCTCATTCTGCCGTGTGACCCACCCAGCCATCCTGGCTTCTTAAAAGCGCACTTAGGGTCCTTGTTGCTTGTGTGAAGACAGTCATCACAGTCCCTCCGTCCCACAAACCGTGCCAAGCTGCGCTGGGTGGCTTAGACAAACAGAATAGTATCAGCAAGTTAGTCCAAACTGCTAATGTGGAACAAGATCAGAGGGAATTTGATTCCTGCAGAAATTCCCCATCCTTGTATTTGCCCAAGACTGCGTGAAAGGCTCAGGTTTGTTTTAGAAGTCACAACGAATGTGCTCACACGGCCTGTGATCAGGGCAAGCACTTAAAAGCCTAAACTGTTGAAAGTACGCTGCAGCTCACAGAGGGACCTGATTCTTAATAAATTGGGTTAGCAATAGCCCTTAGACTTATATACCACTTTACAGTGCTTCACAGCCCTTTCTAAGCGGTTTACAGAGTTCAGCATATTGCCCCCAACAATCTGGGTCCTCATTTTACCCACCTCAGAAGGATGGAAGGCTGAGTCAACCTCGAGCTGGTCAGGATCGAACTCCTGACAGTAGAATGCAGAGTTAGTCTGCAATACTGCATTCTAACCACTATACCACCATGGCTCTTAGATATAGACAGACAGACAGACAGACAGACAAACAGACAGACAGATGATGGATGGATGGATGGATGGATGGATGGATGGATGGATGGATGGATGGATGGATGGATAGATGGATGGATGGATGGATGGAATGGACAGACAGATGGACAGATAGCAATAGCAATAGTACTTAGACTTATATAGAATAGAATAATTTAATTTAATTTAATTTAAAGTTCTTATAGGCCGCCCAATCCCGTATGACTCAGGGCGGCATACAATAGGAATAAGAACAACACAATAAAAAACATGATAATATAAAACATAACATCATTAAAAAAAAACCCCATTCATTCATGGGGAAATCCGATCTTCTTCACCCCGCCTGCCGGAAGAGCCATGTTTTTATGGCTTTGTGGAAGGCCAGTAGAGTGGGGATAGTCCGGATCTCTGGTGGGGGTTGGTTCCAGAGAGATGGGGCTCCCACAGAGAAGGCTCTCCCCCGAGGTCCCACCAACCGACATTGTTTGGCTGATGGGACCTGGAGGAGGCCCACTCTGTGGGACCTAACTGGTCGTAGGGAGGAATGTTTAGACTCTTCTTAAAAACCTCCAGTGATGGAGCACCCACCATTTCCAAAGGCCGGCTGTTCCACTGGTTGTCCTCCCTGCCAGGAAGCTTCTCCTTAATTCCAGGTTGCTTCTCTCCTTGGTTAGTTTTCACCCATTGTTTCTTGTCCTGCCTTCTGGTGCTTTTGAGAATAATTTGACCCCCTCTTCTTTGTGGCAGCCCCTCAAATACCAGAATACTGCTATCATGTCACCCCTAATTGTTCTCCAGGTTTGGCTCTCTCTCTCTCTCTCTCTCTCTCTCTCTCTCTCTCTCTCTCTCTCTCTCTCTCTCTCTCTCTCTCTCTCTCTCTCTGTGTGTGTGTGTGTGTGTGTGTGTGTCCTTGCAGGTATGAAGAAGGCTCCCCTGAGGTTCTCCACAACCACAACCAAGCAGCCCAGAGCAAAATGCCTGCACTCACTTGAAGGCTCCCCTGACTTGATTTGAGTCAACGGCAGCAAGCGAAGCACCATCTAAAAAAACTCTTGCAAGGAAAAATAATAGAAATGCATCGGAGTTTGACAGCGACTGCAGCAGCTCCTGTCTCTTTTTTCAACGCACCCACAAAGTCCACTTTGGAGAAACCAAAATATTGTGGCGATAACAGAGATGAAAGAGATGCAAAAAAAAGCTTCCATGTGCCGTTTGGACAAGTGGTGTCAAAGAACCCGCATTTGTCAGTAACAAAAGCGGCTGGTTTTATTTAAATATCCCGGGGCAAATTTCTCACTAAACCAACTTTCCCACGCTGGGACTCTCCTTCTTCGGCTGCACATTTTGGCAAATTTTTTTTTGTTCCCGGAGCTGTCAAGGCGAAATATATAAGCAATGCTGGATTCACTTAGTTTTTTTTTCCAGGCCCCCGGGACACAAAAATAATTTACAGATGTGTGTTACCTGTTTATATTTGCATTAGGTTTTCCTTAGCGAACATAATATTTCTTAGCTTGCAGGAACAAAAAATAGTCCCACGGTGGTGTTTCTTATCCGTTTTATTTGAACTTGGGGAAAAAAAAGTCTCCTGAACTTCAGACATGTTTAAATCTGTCTCGGCAGAGGAAAAAATTTAAAAGAACAACGAATCCAATGGAGGTTTGCCAAGATTTCCATTAAGTCAGGCTTAACAGTTATTTTATTTTTTTAAATGCCTTCAGTCCTATTTTAAATCCAAAATATCTCCTTAAATTGTTCTCTTTTTTTTAGGGCCGGTCCAAGGATCCAAAAATCATTTGAGAGATTTTGTTTTATGAAAACACTTCTCCTCATTCATCTTTTAAAGCACTTTTAGTGGAAGAAGAAAGGACCTTCTGTGTCCAAAATCCCATGATTTTACTAAAATATGCCTTTTGATAAATTAAAAGGATAAATTAGTTGCTTGTATTTCAAAGAAGGAATTCAGCTAGTTTCCTGATTTAAAAAAAACCATTTTGCACCTCTCTGCAGGCCTCCTCATAAAGCACAATTTCTCCACCACTCTCCCTTATACTTTAACCCTTCCTGCATTTTATGACTTCTGCATGCCCCATGAAGCTGCAATTGTAAAATGATTTTGAGGTGGAAGAACCCCAAATAATGAAGTCTAAGCCTTGAATTTGACTTTGTTTTCTCAAAAAGAAAAGATGCCACTTTCCCCACTGAAAATTAGTGGGCAAAACTTACAGATTAACAGAGTTGGAAGGGACCTTGTAGGTCATCTAGTCCACCCCCCCGCCCAAGCAGGAGATCCTATACCAGTGATGGCGAACCTTTTTTGGTTCGCGTGCCAAAAGGGGGGGGAATGCGGGGGATCACGTGTGCGTGCCCACACTCATAATTCCATGCACCCCCGCACATGCACGCATGACCCCCCTGCTCCCAGCATGCAATGGCACACCCATTTTTCGCTCTCTCCAGGCTCCAGAGCCTTTCTAGGAGCCTGGGGAGGGCAAAAACGGCCTTCCCCACCCCCTCTGGAGGCTGGAAACAGCCTGTTTCCCGACTCCCAGTGTGCCCAGGAGGCCCGAAAATCAGCTGGCTGGTGCCCACATGCACGCCGGACCTGAGCTCGCGTGCCCACCGATATGGCTCCACGTGCCACTTGTGGCACCCGTGCCATAGGTTCGCCATCACGGTCCTATACCATTTCTGACAGATGGCAGTCCAGACTCTTCTTGGAAGCCTCCAGTGATGAAGCTCCCACAACTTCTGAAGGCAACTTCTGTTCCATTGGTTGATTGTTCTCACTGTCAGGAAATTTATCCTTATTTCTAGGTTGAATCTCTCCTTGATCAGTTTCCATCCATTATTCCTTGTCTGGCCTTCAGGTGCTTTGGAGAATAGCTTGACCCCCTCCTCTCTGTGGCAGCCCCTCAAATACTGGAAGACTGCTATCACGTCTCCCCTGGTGCTTCTCTTCACTTGACTAGCCATGCCCAGTTCCTGTCGGTCGTCGCAGAGCCGATGGAGCTGGTGGTGGTCGCGGCGCGGGGCTGCCCAGTTCCTGCAACCGTTCATCGTATGTTTTAGTCTCCAGTCCCCTCATCATCCTGGTTGCTCTTCTCTGCACTTTTTCTAGAGTCTCAACCTCTTTTTTATAGTGTGGTGACCAATAGTGGATGCAGTATTCAATGTAGAAGGGGCTACAGACAGCACAGCGGAGTCCCTCTCAAGTCCCTATCGGTGTAATAATGCTGGACCAAGATGGTCAAGGTGTGGTTTGAACCTATCCAATTCAACAAAACAAAACACCATGAAAGAAACCATAGCTTACCAAACAAGTCTGCAGCTCGCTGCCAGATGTGGCATTCAGTACCAGCTGCTGACTGCTGCACAGGCCCCCATCGAAGCAAACCCTAAATGCTTAATGAAGCCTAAGCTGCAAATCATGTGCCGTCGCAACATGCCAAGTCAGAAAGTAGCCAAGGTGACTCCATGTATTGGGTGAACTCAATGAACGGTGGTTTATTCAGGAAATTCGCTAGGCCAAAGGAGGGCTGGTTAGGTTGGAGATCTCGCTCCCTCCTTACTTACCATCCTGGAGGGCCCTTTTAGCCAGGCTGGGACCCCCTGCTTTTACCTCTGGGGAAAGAGATGGGAGAAAGGTGGAGAAATCACATCTCACAATTCAGCAAAATGTCCCACTACAAGAGTAGAGGTAGTCCTCAACTTACAACAGCTTATTTAGTGACCTTCAAAGTTACAACAGGACTGAAAAAAGTGACTTATGACTGTTTTTCACAGTTACGACCTTTGCAGCATCCCCCACGGTCACGTGATCAAAATTCAGGCGCTTGGCAACTGGTTCATAGTTGTGACGGGGTCACGTGATCCCCTTTTGCGACCTTCTGACAAGCAAAAGTCAACGGGGAAGCCAGATTCACTTAACAACCGGGTTACTAAGCTGCCAACTGCGGCGATTCACTTAACAACTGAGCCGAGAAAGGTCGTAAAACTCACCTGACAAATGTCTCACTTAGCAACAGAAATGTTCGGTTCCATTGTGGTCGTAAGTCGAGGACTACCTGTACAGACTTCTGACCATTTCAGAGCCAGCTTAAAGGGTGGGGGAAGTTGCAAGTTGTAATGGAGGCTTGGAAGCATTCAAAAAAGTCAACATAGTGGCTGCCATTGCTTTGTGTGTGGTTGCGCGATGCCACATGGATCGCGCAACCACACATACACAAGGGTGGAGCTTCGGTTTTGACTCCTGCTGTGAATGCATCTATTTGGAGGGGGTTAGCAGGAGGTCCTCCCACATTCACCCGTCCCCCCCCCAGAGCTTGGCGTTGTGCAGATATCAGACTGTGTGAAGGGGGACATCCATTGTTTAGGGTCTTCGTGTGATGTGCAAATCATGTTATTCACATCCCAAAGTCAGGTTACTTGATTTCATACATTCCACATGGTTATTTCCTGCCTTTATTTCCTTATAGCAAACCCTGGTTTGTCTTAGCCAAAGGCTAAGGAGTAAAGGTGGGTTGCAAAATATTTTGCCACCGGTTTGCGCTCTCGCATGCGCACAACACTTCTGCACATGTGCAGAAGCTTCTGCGCGTGTGCAGAAGTGTCCCGGGTGGGTGGAGCCTCCCACCACTGGCGCTACCGATTCTAAGAACCGGTCCGAACCGGGAGCAACCCACCGCTGGAGTAAACACAACCAACTGCGTCATTAAGCCAGAAACCGCAAGAACAACTTGAGAGGAAGGTGCCCAACTCGGTCTACAGATGCAGAAAGAAGGGCAGAGAGCTACTCTGGGACAGAGAACAAAGCCAGCATCGGTTTCCACTCCCAGCTCTAACCGTGGCTTATTCAACCACAGAATGCTTGTGAAACCATGATGGCAGAGTTTGCAGATCAGGGCAGGCAAAGGTGACACACTTCCAGCCAGACCTTCTTAAAGCAGAAGATGGCTTCATGCATGTGGGAAACCCAAAGGCCCCAGTGTGAGGGTGATACTTTTATTTTGTCTTGTCTGAAATGGTACAGGTCAGTGATGGCGAACCTTTTAGGCACGGAGGGCCCAAACTGGAAGGAGTGCGCGCGCGTGCCAGAGCGCTGGAAACCCAACAACCAGCTGGCTGAGCTGGGCTGATGGCGAGCGTGCCCACAGAGAGTAAGATCCTTTCAGGAGCTGAAGTGGTGCAGTGGTTAAATGCTGCGACTGCAGGCTGACTGCTAGTTCAGCAGTTCAGCTGTTCAAATCTCACTAGGCTCAAGGTTGACTCAGCCTTCCATCCTTCCGAGGTGGGTAAAATGAGGACCCAGATTGTTGGGGGCAAGAGGCTGAACTCTGTAAACCGTTTAGAGAGGGCTGTAAAGCAATAGCAATAGCAATAGCAATAGCACTTTACTTATATACCGCTTCATAGTGCTTTCCAGCCCTCTCTAAGCGGTTTACAGAGTTCAGCATATTGCCCCCAACAATCTGGGTCCTCATTTTACCCACCTCGGAAGGATGGAAGGCTGAGTCAACCTTGAGCCTAGTGAGATTCGAACAGCTGGACTGCTGAACTAGCAATCAGCTGAAGGTCGCAATGCTGCTTTTAACCACTGCGCTATCTCAGCACTATGAAGCGGTATATAAGTAAAGTGCTACTGCATGCCATATGTTTGCCATCACAGGTATAGGTTCTGCTTGATCAGGGGGCTGGACTAGAAGACCTCCAAGGTCCCTTCCAACTATTCTATTCTATTCTATTCTATTCTATTCTATTCTATTCTATTCTATTCTATTCTTTATTTTTTGGTTTTTTGTCTAGCCTTTATTACTCTATAAGTAACTCAAGATGGCGTAATATTCCTTCTTCCTGCTATTTTCCCCAACAACCCTGTAGAGTGGGTTACGCTGAGAATAAGTGACTGTCCCAGAGTCACCTAGCAGCTTACATGCCTACGGGAAGACTAGAACTCACAGCCTCCTGGCTTCTAGGCCTGCACCTTTATGGGTACAGTACACCATAGTGCCTTACTGTCAGAGTAAGATCCTTTCAGGAGCCAAATGCTGTACACAACCTGGCTTAACAAGATATGATCTTTATGTTGACATAGTATGTTGTGCATGGAACTTGCCAAGAATGACACACACACAGCACAGCAGCATTCAGGTACCGGGCTACTCATACTGCATCCAGTTTTGGTCACCACACTATAAAAAAGAGGTTGAGACTCTACAAAGAGTGCAGAGAAGAGCAACCAGGACTGGAGGCTAAAACATACAATGAATGGTTGCAGGAACTTGGCAGCCCCGCGCCGCGACTGCCACCAGCTCCATCGGCTCTGCGACGACTGACAGGTAAGAGCGAACCGGGAGGATTTCACCCCTGCTAGTCTTGTGAGGAGAAGGACCAGGGGAGACAAGATAGCATCTTCCAATATTTGAGGGGCTGCCACGGAGAGGAGGGGGTCAAGCTATTTTCCCAGGCACCCAAAGGCCAGACAGGGAACAATGGATGGAAACCAACCAAGGAGAGATTCAACCTGCAAATAAGGAGGAATTTTCTGACAGTGAGAAAAATCAACCAAAGGAACAGAAGTTGCCTTCGGAAGTTGTGGGAACTTCATCAGTGGATGCTTTCAAAAAGAGACTGGACTGCCATGTCAGAAATGGTGTAGGACGGGGGGTTGGACTAGATCAGTGTTTCCCAACCTTGGCAACTTGAAGATATCTGGACTTCAACTCCCAGAATTCCCCAGCCAGCATTCGCTGGCTGGGGAATTCTGGGAGTTGAAGTCCAGATATCTTCAAGTTGCCAAGGTTGGGAAACACTGGACTAGATGACCTACAAGGTCCCTTCCAACTCTGTTAATCTCTAATGGTTTCCACATGGAAAGAAGTTATGATGTGCATTAACTTCTTCATAACTTTACGATGTGCATTAGAATACCAGAGTTGGAAGGGACCTTGTAGGTCATCTAGTCCAACCCCTCCCCCCTCCAAGCAGGAGACCCTACACCATTTCTGACAGATGGCAGTCCAGTCTCTTCTTGAAAGTGATGAAGCTCCCACAACTTCCGAAGGCAACTTCTGTTCCATTGGTTGATTGTTCTCACTGTCAGAAAATTTCTCCTTATTTCCAGGTTGAATCTCTCCTTGATCAGTTTCCATCCATTGTTCCTTGTCTGGCTCCGAGTTTGCAAGACCTTCCAGTGGCGGGTCGTTCCCGCGGAGGGGGCGGCCGAGGGCGCGGGGGGGGGCAGGCCCCGCCCGCCTTCTCCGGGGAGGAGGCGCCTGGCATCTCGGGCCCGCCCCGGCATTCAGATGCCAAAAAATCCCCGCCCCGGCCAGGCCCGCCCCCAGTCCCTCCGCCCCGGCAGCCAGCCTCGCTCGCGTGCGCGCTCGGGCCCCTTTTTGCAAAGTTCGCGGCCAGCCGAGAAGTTCCCCTTTTGTGCAGCGGAGCCGAGCCGACTTCCCGGCCAGGAGCGTTTCAGGCGCGGCTCCTCCGAGCAGCCCTCCGTCCTCGCCGCCCCGCCAGGAGGATCCCAGCCCGGCCGGAGCGCCGCAGAGTCAGGCGGCGGGATGCAAGCCCTCCGGGGACGGAGCCGCCTTCGCCGCCGCTGCTTCCCGGGCTGGCTGCTGCTGTGGCTGCTGCTGCTGGTCGTCTTGCCCGCCTTCGCTTCAGGTAGGGCGGCTTCTTCGCGCTCGGGCTGGCCGGGGAAGGCAGGCGAGGAGGCTGCGGGGCTGCGGTGGGGGAGCCTCCCTGGACGGCCGCAGTCTACCTTGGACATCGCCGCTGCTCAGAGCCGCGGGGTGGGCTGGGGGGTGTTCAGCCGGATCGCCCGGCGGTTCTTGGGGCAGGGTGGGAAGCGCGCCAAGGCTCTCCCATCACCCCCCGCCGGCTGCGGATGATGGGAAGGGGAGTCGCGCCGTCGGGATGCCGGAGGAAGATCGGCCGCCTTGCCCAACGGGGCGCCTCCGCCGCCGCCGCTTCCCCGCCGCCGTCCGGGGCTCGGCTGACCCGCCGCTCACCCGGGCGGAGGCAGCGAAAGAGCCGCTTTCCGCTTTCCTTCCTTCCTCCTTCTTCTCTGGGCGCAACTTCGCCTTTCTTCCCGAAGAGGAGAGAAAACCGACCCGACCGGCTCGCCGGCTTCCCTTCCAGCGGCTCCTGGAGCTGGCTGGCCCTTTGAAGTTTGGGAAGAGTTGGCTTCCCCCCCACCCCCCGCACCCCCGTCCCGCCGGACAAGCCTCGGCTACCCCGCTGGCCGGGAACCATGGGAGCGGGAGTCCCTGGAGGTGGCAGATCCACCCCCAGTCCCGCGGGCGCCCCGTCGTTAAAGGAGTCCGGGCAGGAGCGGCTGGGGGGCAATCGGGGCTGGGCCGTGGGAGCCTCTCAGGGCAGGGCAGGGGTCTGCCGGGGGCGCCCCCAGAAGCCCCCAGGGAGGCTTTTGGGTCTCTGCAACACTGGCTCTAAAGACCGACTGGGGAAACTGAAGCCACAGCCCGTGCCTGTGTGTGTGTGTGTGTGTGTGTGTGTTTCTCAACCACTTTTGTGAACTCTGCGTCAGATTTCCTGTCCTGGCCTCTCTTGTACAGCCCCCCCTTTCTTCCTTTTTCTGGGGTTTTTTTTTTTCACTGATGACTTTCGGGGCAGAAGGGTGCGATTTTGGGGAAAAGAGATGAAAAGAAAGACCAACCTCTGGGTTTTGAAAGGGCAAGGAGGTGAGGGGGGGGGGAGCCACTGCTACACACACACACACACACACACACACACACACACACACACACACACACACACACCTTTCCTCCTCCTCCCCCAGGCTCTCCTCTTCTGCTGAACTTGCCTTGCATTCTTGGAAGGGGGAGCTGCTGTGGCTGATGGACCCTCTTCCCCCCTTCCCCCAAGTTTGAATTGAAATGGGAGTTGATCAAAAGTGGTTGGGGAGCCACGTGGTGCTCCCCCTTAATGAGGGGGACGCCCGGAGGAGAGACAGGTTTTGTGTGTGTGGTATGTGCACACACAGGTGAGGCACAGAAGCTCCTGAGCTTAGATTTGGGGGTTATGAGTCAGTGGGTTCAGCCCAAACAATCCAGCCTCCCCCCCTCCCTTCTCTCCTCAGCCTTCCGTAGTTGTCATCCTCCTGGCTTGGTGTGATGGGGATTGTAGTCCCGCATAACTCAGGAAGGCTCCAGGCTGCCTCTGGTCCTTGCCAAGGCTTTGGAAGGAAGCCAGGCAGAGACAGGAATGGCCTCCGGGTAGCTATTTTCGGCCCCAGAGGTGGGAGACCCACATTCAGGTCTTGGGGCCCATCTGGTGGGGGGGGGGGCTCCTTCATTTTGGGCCTTCTCTCTCTGAAGAGGTCTCCCACCAGAGACTTCCGCAGATGGTTGAACTGGGGTCTTTTGTGGGGGCTGCAGGGTGGGACTCTGGTATCAGAAAAAAGTACTCCCCCCCCATAATTTGCCTTTCTGTTGGGCCTGCTGGTTCTTGGGCTTCTGTTTCCTCTCCCTTTGGTGATTCAGGGTAGCCAGAAAGCGGTGTGGTGGGTCTGCCCCAGAGAGCCCCCACTGCTCTGCTTGGAAGAAGGGGGGAGGAAACACCTCTTGGCTCTTCTTTTGACGTCTGTATTGGAGTGAGAGGGAAAAGGGCCCCTTCCTGGACCAGCCTCCCCCAGAAATCTGAAGGGAAACTCAGAACCGGAAGTGGGGAATGGAAACGGGAGTTTTCTTAAGGAAGGCGGCGTTTTCTGCCCTGGGGGGGGCTCCTCTCGGGGTCCCCCAAATGCAGACAGGGCGCCCCCGCGATGCTTCCACCGCTGCCTTCCTTTTTCGGGAAGTGACGAGGAGCTCGGTTTGGGCTTCCTGGAGCAGCGTCTGGTTTCGTTTTTGCTGGTTTTTATTTTTTATTTTTTGCTTTCGCAAAGGGCAATTCCGGCTTTGTGCGGTAGAGGTGATTGCTCGACTTATGACCACGACTGAGCCCAAAGCTTCTGTTGTTAAGTGAGGACTTTGTTAAGTGAGTTTTATGACCTCTCTTGCCACCGTCATTAAGTGGATCACTGCAGTCGATAAGTTAGTAACTCAGTTGTTAAGTGGACCTGGCGTCCTCCATTGACTTTGCTGGTCAGAAGGTCGCAAAAGGGGACCACGTGACCCAGGGATGCTGCGACCGTCATAAATATGAACCCCAAGCATCTGCATTTTGATCATGTGGGGATGCTAGAACGGTCGTAACTCTGAAAAAGGGTTGCTTTTTTTCAGTGCCGTTGTAACTTTGAACGTTCAGTAAATGACCTGTTGTAAGTGGAGAGGTACTTTAATCGAGCCGGTCTTTTTTCTTTTGACTCAAAAGCGATGTGCGTGGGTGTCTCGCGTGCGGGATGGCTGGCTTGCGGTCCCCCCTCCCCGTGCCTGCTCAGACCGGGCGGCTAGCAGCAGGCAGCTCCCGAGGGACGGTGGGAGAGGGTAGAGGGGGGGCTCCCATCCCCTCTTTGTCTGGGCAGGGGCTGCCGAGTGGCACAGCTGTTGCTTTTTCCCACACACCGAGCTGAGCCCCGCTCTGTTTGCAGAAAACACTGAGTAGCCGCCGAGCCAGACGGGATGGGTGGGGTGGGGGCGTTGCTCCAGGAGGCTGGTGCGTGTCCCCCCCCACCCACCGAGAGAAATGGGGGCATTTTCACTGCTGTGAATGACAGCTTGGTTGGCTTTCGCGGGAGATCCCCAAAGCCCCGTCTGGGAGCATCTTAACAGAGCCACAGGTGTGCTTGTGGCCTCTGCCAGTGTTGGGACATTTGGTGTCGTTTGGGGGCGCAGGGCTGTCCCTATTTTACAAGCCCAGGGACCAGAACTCAGTTGCAACCCAGCTTCTTTCTCCCCTTCTGATGGAAGCAGAGACCACCCCCTGATAGTACAACTCTCTCCTCCCTTGCTTGGCGGCTACCCCAGCCTTTTTTTTCCGGTGCAGAGGGACAAAAAGTCACACATGAGATACTTGTGCATGCTAAAAAAATAAAAAGGCCATGGCTTGGATTGCATGGTGATGGGGGCTGTCATGTTTCACTGCAGACCCCCTCCCTCCTCTGCCCTGGGCCCAGTGGGTCTCCAGAGGGGCAGGCCTGGTTGGCATCCTGGGCTGAACCATCAAAGATTGGAGAGTTTGATTTGGTGAGTTGCATTAGCCAGCCATGATGGCTTCTTTAGCAAATCATGGCTTAGCTTAATATAGGAATTCTTTTGGAGGCTTGGCTTTGCTCCATTTTTCCCCCCTGCAGTGATAATGGGTCATTCCGTATTCTTTTAAACTGATTGGTCTACAACAGTATTATTGTACTAGACGAAAAAGGATGTTTTTAAAGTTTTGGCAAGCATAATTTTGCATTCTGCTGGCCTTCAGCTCCAAGTTGATTTATTTTCCTTTGTAACCCTTTGGGTACTTTTGAGACTCTTTTGAGACTCTGGAAAGAACACAGAGAAGAGCAAGAAAGATGATTAAAGGCCTGGATATGAACATATGAAGAACAGTTGCAGGAATTGGGTACATCTAGTCTAGTGAAAAGAAAGATTTGGGGCGACATGATAGCGGTCTTCCAGTATTTGAGGGGCTGCCAAAAAGGAGAGGGGGTCAGTTTATCTTCCAAAGCACCAGAGAAGCAGGACAAGAAACAATGGATGGAAACTAATCAAGGAGAGAAGCAACCTGGAATTAAGGAGAAACTTCCTAACAGGGAGGACAATGAACCAGTGGAACAGCTTGCCTTCAGAAGTTGTGGGTACTCCCATCACTGGAGGCTTTAAAAAAGAGACTGGGCAACCATTTGTCTGGAGTGGTTTGGGGTTTCCTGCTTGAGCAGGGGGTTGGACTAGATGACCTCCAAGGTACCTTCCAACTCTTTTATTCTGTTACCAAGGTTGCTCGGTCTGCATTTGGTGGTTCACCAAAGTAGGACCATAAGTCAACTTGTTAAGATGCCCCAAGACAGAGACACTTCCTTATTTCTTGAGAGGACCTGAAAGTAACCAGGTCTCTTTCTTCCAGTTCACAAGTTCACAAATGCTTCCATGCCAAGTCACCTAGGAGGAGGATCCATTCTTCCTCATTGCAGGCAATTCAGCAAATGTGCATTTAATGCCTAACCCAGACAGACAGGCCTGTGCTTTAGCAGTTTATGGTGTGGTGGTTTATTTTATTTTATTTTTGGTTGCATCACATTGGTTTCCTTTATTGCACTTTTACAAATAATAAATCTTGATTTCATTGGACGACTTAGAGGGCTAGCAACTCTTCCTGTACTTAACGTGCAGCTCGATTGTGGCTAAACATAATGTGCAAAGCTGTTATGGTTGGTAAAGCTATCATCCTCTGTTAATATGTGCCAAACCAATTAACTGTGTGAACCAGGGATATCTAAACCGTGGCTTAATGTGCTGTGCGGACTGGATCCTAATTTAGAGCCCAATCTGTGATTGGCAGCTTTCTTGATGTTTTATAAAAATTTCCCCTTTAAAAAAATATGACCTTTACAGTCTGACAAAAAAGTCAACTGCTCTTCCTGCCAGTGGCTATTCAGAAAAAAAATGGTCTCCCAGACCTCTCAAAGCCAAACAAAGTTTGAGTTGATTCAGGCAGCCAGAGAAAATCTTTTCGGGGTTAACAAAATACATTTTTTCCTGTTGATAGAACATGTAGTGCCAAACCAACAAGGGAAAATTGAGCCTAGCCTGTTAGTTTGCTCCACGACACCCTGTAGTAGAATCCTAGTTTTACCCCAGGTTTGGTGTTTGGTGAGGTTAGCCCACGTACAAATCATGGCAAATGATAATTTTCAAACATGGCCACTTTAAGATGGGTGGGCTTCAACTCCCAGAATTCCCTTGCCGGCATGCTGAATTACACTTAGTTATTCTGGTAAAAATAAAATCTCCTTTGAGCTAAACAGGCAGGTCGGTAGGGCCGTATTTTTCAAACATGGCCGCTTTAAGGTGTTTGGACTTCAACTCCCAGAATTCCCCAGCCAGCCATTCTGGGAATTGAAGTCCACACATCTTAAAACAGCCAAGCTTTGAAAAACACGGTGCTAGAGAATTCTGTGGTTCTTCTCTTAAGTTGAAACGGAGTTTCCCAGAATCGAGGAAGAAGCGTGGAACTTGGCATTTGTTCAATTTGGCTAAGATTGTCATCTTTAGTGACTGAAGACACCCAACACTCTCTTCGAATCTCAAATGATACCTGGCGCAGAAATATTGGAATTATAGCGATGGTTGGCTCTCCCCTTGTGTCTGACGAACTCCTAGTTGCCATCCCATAATGCCAGTCCATCCCATGAAACGGTTTTTCCTTTTCATCTGCTGTGTTCAGACAGAAATCTTCAGAAGGGATACATATATTTATATATTATGAGAACTGCTAAGCTGGAATTTCCTGGGTGGGTTTCTTTGGGCCTCCTTCTCCCCCACAAACCAACATGGTTAATCTCTGAATAGCTAAGCAGGGGTAGAGCCAAGGCCACTTAGAATTGGGGGGGAGGGGAGGCAGGGGGGAAATCCCATGCTGGGAAGGGCAGCGGCAAACCCTGGATGGCCATTTACACAATCATTTATGAAGCTGAGGAAACTCAAACTTTTAAGATGTTTTCCTTGGTGTGTATAGCAAGCCATTCTTGTAGGTCAAAGAACCAGTTTGATCTAGTGCTTTAAGGCAGCAGGCCGAGGAACTGTGAGTTCTAGTACTGCCTTAGGCATAAAAGCCAGCTAGGTGACTTTGGGCCAATCACTAGGAGGTGGTGAGTTCTAGCATTGTGTTAGATGTGAAAGCTGGCTGGGTGACCAACCACCAGGAGGTGGTGAATTCTAGTCCTGCCTTAGGCATGAAAGCTGGCTGGGTGATTTTGGGCCAATCACTAGGAGATGGTGAGTTCTAGCATTGTCTTAGACATTAAAGCTGGCTGGGTGACTTTGGGCCAAGCCCTCTCTCTCAGCCCAACCCACCTTCCTCCTCCGATGTGGAGAACATCGGAGGAAGAAGGTATGTTGGATATGTTCACTGCCTTGACTTATTTGTAAAAATAATAAAGGTGGAATACAAATACATAAATACAGATCTGATGACTTTATAAACTGCAAAAGCAGCTTCTGGTTCCAGTTATGACTCTTCATTTTTGGGAAATCACCCGAAAAGGCCATATTTAAGAAGGTAAATGATGATTCAATTCCTGGGAACTTCATCTGATTTACCTTTTGAGTTCCTGCCTGAAAAATGGATATAGAGCTCTTAGACAGCTGTCAGTTGCGGGAAGAAAAAATATTGCATTTTTGGAGGCCCCTTGAATCTGTATAATAAATCTTCTATTTTGTGGACAATGTTGGCGGAGGGATGTCTGTTAAACCCAAATGTTCATTGACTTGAAATTTAGGTTATTTGCATCAACTGCTACATGGATTGTTTGCATTGCTTTGCATATAATGGAGTGTGTTTGAAATAAAATCGGGTCCATTAAATCAAAAAAATTGAAACAGCGAAGCCCTGCTGTTTTACAATAGCACTGAAATCCTGCATATGTAAAGATGACTAACATCCTAACTCTGTCATTTAACTTTTCCCAACCGGATGTGTTCTCAGAGCATTGACATTAACCCCCATTCTCAGTGTTTGGGGAGGGGATGCCTGGCATCTGGGAGCACATGAAGTGGGGCAAGGTTGCACTAGATCCTATCAGGGGCCCTATCTAACAGAATGAAATTCGACGTAGAAAAAAGTAAAGTCTTACACTTAGGCAAGAAAAACCAAAAGTACACATATAGACTGGGTGAAACCAGGCTTAATAGTAGTAACTGTGAGAGGGATCCTGGAGTCTTCGTGGACAACCAATTAAATAGGAGTCAAAAAAGCCAATGCAATCCTAAATTGCATTAACAGAGGGATACAATCAAGATCAAGTGAGGTACTAATACCACTCTATAAAGCCTTAGTAAGACCACACCTAGAATACTGCATCCAGTTTTGGTCACCACACTATGAAAAAGATGTGGAGACTCTAGAAAGAGTGCAGAGGAGAGCAACCAGGATGATGAGGGGACTGGAGGCTAAAACATATGAAGAACGGTTGCAGGAACTGGGCATGGCTGGTCTAGTAAAGAGAAGGACCAGGGGAGACATGATAGCAGTCTTCCAATATTTGAAGGGCTGCCACAGAGAAGAGGGGGTCAGGCTATTTTCCAAAGCACCTGAAGGCCAGACAAGGAATAATGGATGGAAAGGAGAAATTCAATCTACAAATAAGGAGGAATTTCCTGACAGTGAGAACAATCAACCCATGGAACAAAAGTTGCTTTCAGAAGTTGTAGGAGCTTCATCACTGGAGGCTTCCAAGAAGAGACTGGACTGCCATCTGTCAGAAATGATGTAGCCAGGGTCTCCTGCTTGGGCGGGGGGTTGGACTAGATGACCTACAAGGTCCCTTCCAACTCTATTAACCTGTTAAAGATCCTACATGGACTCTGGGCCTCTCCTGATATCTTCCGTCCTGCGGCTGAGCTTCACCAGTGCCATGAAATAATCTCTCTCCTCTCCTTGCAGGTTTGCAATGTACCCAGCCTTCTGAATTCTGCTTGAACGGTGGAAAGTGTGAAACCTATCAAAACGGAACAGGGGCCTGTCTGTGAGTACTGGCTTGTTTTTTTATAAGCGTGGGGAGTGAAAGTGTGCAAAAGATTTCAACCCTGAGATGGGTCTTTTTTTGAGTGTTCCAAGCTTGGGACAAAACATGGGTGTTCTAAGACAGGGGTCTCCAACGTTGGCAACTTTAAGACTTGTGGACTTCAACACCCAGAATTCCTCAGCCAGCAAAGCTGGCTGAGGAATTCTGGGTATTGAAGTCCACAAGTCTTAAAGCTGCCAACATTGGAGACCCCTGTTCTAAGTGGTTTGGTTTTTTTTCTCTCAAAGAAAGTAAAATTTTGTCTCGACCGAAGGAGAATATTCTTATTTGGCGTGGATCTGTTTTGTTCTGGGTTTGAAAACACACTTCGAAGTTTGTTTTTGCCAATCCCTAGCAAGAATGAAGATGCCAGATAGTGTGTAGGGATAGAAGGAAGCCCACTTGATGGCTCAGAAAGAAAAAAAAGCCAGGCTGTTCTTCAAGGCGTTGATATCTGTCCTTCTTCTGAACAAAGATGGTCGCAGATGTTAGATGTAAAAACTCGGGAAAGAGTGCAGCGAAGAGCAAGAAACATGAGTAGGGGCTGGAGATTAAGACATATGAAGAACGGTTGCAGGAATTGGGTTTGTCTAGTCTAGTGAAAAGAAGGACGGGATGGACGGACATGATAGCAACATTCCAGTATTTGGGAGGTTGCCACAAAGAAGAGGGGGGTCAACTTATTCTCCAAAGCGCCAGAGGGCAAGACAAGAAACAGTGGATAGAAACAGATCAAGGAGAGAAGCAACTTGGAATTAAGGAGAAACTTCCTAACAGTAGGGACAGTTAACCAGTGGAACAGCTTGCCTCAAGAAATTGTGGGTGCTCCATCACTGGAAGCTTTCAAGAAGAGCCACAAGAGACCTTGTCCAGGCACATGGAGATGAGCAAGCCACTTGTCTGGAATGGTATTGAGCAGGGGGTTGGACTAGCAGACCTCCAAGATCCCTTCCAATTCTGTTACTCTGTTAGATTGGCCTTGGGATAGAAGTGACCCAGCCCCCCCCTCCCCCCCCCTTTCTGTCTGTGGGGAGACTGAAGGTTTGGAAGCCGAAGGCTGGATGGAAGGGGCCGTTTGAAAGAACATGGAGACAGTATATAGGGCTGTGATGCATTGGGCGTTGGGGTTTTCCTCCATTTTACGAGATGCAGTTCCTCTTCAGGCAACTGAGAGCTTGCATATCTCCATGTACCTGGACATGGTCTCATATGCTCCTTTTAGCGATAGCGCAGTGGTTAAAAGCAGCATTGCGACCTTCAGCTGATTGCTAGTTTAGCAGTTCAGCTGTTCAAATCTCACTAGGCTCAAGGTTGACTCAGTCTTCCATCCTTCCGAGGTGGGTAAAATGAGGACCCAGATTGTTGGGGGCAATATGCTGAACTCTGTAAACCGCTTAGAGAGTGCTGTAAAGCACTATGAAGCGGTATATAAGTAAAGTGCTATTGCTATTAGCAAATGCTGGTTTACCAAAGGAGGACATGGAAAGTTGTGAGGTTCTGCTGTCGATTAGATCACTTGTTGATGAATCAACTGGAACATTATCCCCATGGCTTCTGTAATCTGGTGGCTCCTGGATTCGTTCCTTCCAGACACAGCAGGGTTGCACCTCCTCAGGCTAACAAATATGGGTGGAGAGCACCAGGCCAGGGAAGGTTGTCCCAATCCAATCCTATCTCTCGATCATGGTGCATTCAAGGAACATCGTAGAATATCATGCAGAATTTAGTGCCCTCAGGGGATTTTGCAAGTTTTTTGCTTTCCTAGCTGACTCTATAATGGGTGTCAGCTGCCTTCCGGTCAAAAACCAACACTGTCGAAATGGATGGATGAAAAAGTCAGCTTGCTCTTGTCTTTTTGACTTTGCTGTAAAAGGAAATACGAAAGTCGCCCGCCCCAGTTCCAAACTAGATAAGTATGTTTAGAAAGTAGAAGTTCAGTAGAAGTCAGGCGAGGGTTCCAGTTACCTTTGCTACCGGTGCGCATTGCGACATTTCGCGCGCACGTGCATCCCATTGCGTGATTTCACTTCCGCGCATGCTCAGAAGGACGTTTCAGGCCAAAACACAGCCGAGGAGGTGCTCAGCTGTGCTTCGGATGAAGAAATAAAGGTCGGTATTAACCCGAGGGCTGGTGCGCGGGCTTTTCCTCAAAGCAGAGGACGAGGAGAAGCCATCCAAAACCCTAAAAAATCGCCGAAAATTCCGATAAAAATTACGTCACCAGCGGGCCGCTACCAGTGCGCAGTACTGGGTCCGCACCGGTAGGAACCCACCCCTGGTGGAAGTGAACTAAATTGGAATGAAATTGAACCGAACCAAGAATCGGTGGGCGTTAATGGCGAAGTGGCGAAGTGGCAAACTACAACCAGGGATAGCCTGGTTTGAAGCTGTTGTCAATCATGGAAAAACCGTTGTGTGACTTACCTGCCTATCTCACAAGGTGGTGGTTATAGGGAGGAAATGGGTGGGGGAGCATTGGTTGTAGCATGTTGTGCCAGAATGGGACAACTCGACACAGCCAACTCGCTGTGGGACAGTTTAACACAGAGGTCTTCAAACTTGGCAACTTTAAGACTTGTGGACTTCAACTCCCAGAATTCTCCAGCCAGCTATGCTGGCTGGAGAATTCTGGGAGTTGAAGTCCACAAGTCTTAAAGTTTGCCAAGTTTGGGGACCCCTAGTAAGAATTCAGTTTAATTCTTTAAAACTAAATAAGAAAATATTTTAATTGTTGTTATTCACATTTAAATCCTGTCCCCTCCCCTTTTGCATCTTCCCTTTAATGATTCTATTCCACCATTTCTTTGATATTAGTGTACCTCTTGTCCCGCAGCGAGTTGTCGTGTGGCCAGTTGGCTACAGCCAATTGTCACAAATCCTTTTGTGCTCCTAAGGAAAAGGGGGGGATGGATAGAAATCAGACAAAGAAGTAAGTGGATGGAATGAGTTCTCGCAGCATTGAGGTTTCGCCCATGAGAAAGCTGGCTTGTGGTGGTGCAGGGGCCTTTCTGATCCCAACGGTGTGTGGGGAGGAGGTGAAGGGGGGCGGAGGCAGGCCCCCTTTCTTTTATTCCCCCCCCCCTTCTATGCTTTGCTATTTTGCTCAGGAGAAAGCAGGAAAGCCCTTCAGCAAATTAATCAGCATGAGAGCAATTTAACAGACAAAGGCTCGGCTCCTTGGTGAGATACTGATGAATGCATGCCACAACATACATACATACATACATACATACATACATACATGCACACACAGACACCACACACTCCTATAAAAATGTGTGTTTGGATTTTATTTTGGTCCTAGAAGCAAACCTACCCTGGACTCTCTAAAACCTTGTTTTCTCCCATTCAGAGAGTGACAGCTGGGATTCGGTCAAAATTCAGCGGCTATTGTTGAGGGGGGAGATGAATGCTTTGTGACTAATCTCGGGAGGGTTCCCAGAATGCCTGATTCACTCTTACCCCACACACCCCATTTATTCCCCCCCCCACCCTCTCCCCAATCTTCTGGTCATTCTTCTTCTGCCTCAAAGACTCGTTTGTCTCCCCGGTTTACATGGGGCGGACAGATGGAATTGAATGGGGCCAGGACAGATGTGGGTGTTCTCTGCCAAGGGATGGGGGGGGCTACTGCTGCTGCCCCCCCACCCCCAGAGGGCCAGTCAGGATGGGGAACCTTCTTGCATAAACCATAAGTTTTGTTCGCCACGGCCATCTTTATAGCGGTGCCTTCCACGTGTGCTGGGTTAGGGTGAGTTACAGCCTGGAGGCCTTTTGATTGGCTGTTGCAATATCTTGCAGGAGGACTGAGCTCCCCAGGACAGTAAATGCCCCTCCCCCCACCTGTTTGGTGTTGACTTAGGCAGGGATTCTCCACCTTGGCAACTTGTGAAGATGTCTGGACTTCAAAACCCAGGATGCTCCCCAGCCAGCATCTTGCCAAAGCTTGAGAAATACGCGCTTAGGGTGTCAGGTAAAGTTTGTAAATCTGGATCAGAGGAAATCAAGTGGAATATAATGCATGAAGCAGACTTAAAATTAGCAAGTGTTTGTGGTGCAAATGTTTCACTTGGCTAAATGCTGTATTTTTTTAAAAAATGAAGCTCGGTTCCATCTCTCCTCCTCTTTCTTCTTCTTCTTCTTCTTCTTCTTCTTCTTCTTCTTCTTCTTCTTCTTCTTCTTCTTCTTCTTCTTCTTCTTCTTCTTCTTCTTCTTCTTCTTCTTCTTCTTCTTCTTCTTCTTCTTCTTCTTCTTCTTCTTCTTCTTCTTCTTCTTCTTCTTCTTCTCCTCCTCCTCCTCCTCCTCCTCCTCCTCCTCCTCCTCCTCCTCCTCCTCCTCCTCCTCCTCCTCCTCCTTCCCCTTCCCCTTCCCCTTCCTCTTCCTCTTCCTCTTCCTTGTCCTCTTCTTCCTCCTCCTCCTCCTCTTCTTCCTCTTCTTCCTCCTCCTCTCCCTCTCCTCCTCTCCCTCTCCTCCCTCTCCTCCTGCTCCTCCTCCTCCTTCTTCTCCTCCTTCCTCCTCTTCCTCCTCCTCCTTCTCCTCCTTCTTCTCCTCCTTCCTCCTCCTCCTCCTTCTCCTCCTTCTTCTCCTCCTCCTCCTTCCTCCTCCTCCTCCTCCTCCTCCTCCTCCTCCTCCTCCTCCTCCTCTGCCTTTTGTCTTCAGAATGCTCAGCTCAAAAAGCTTATAAAAATAATTTCATCCAGGGGACACGCTAGGGAGGAAGAGAGAGAGAGAGAGAACCAGTCTGGTGTTGGGTTAAAAGGTTGAATTCAAGTGCAGAGAAGGGGGTTCAACTCTACAGGCAGTCTTCAACTTACAGCTGGGGCCAGAACTTCCATTCCTAAGCCATTAAGTGAGAGGCGCCCAATACCACCACCTTATTTGCTGCAATTATTTGGTAAATCGCAGAGCTTTTAATTGAATCTGACTTCTTCCATTGACTTCGCTTGGGGTCACCAACCTCTTCCTTCTCCCTCTCCCCCGACCTACCTTACAGGGTTGTTGGGATAAAAGGGGAGGTTTCCTCATCTGGAAGGAAAATGAGATGGGAAGTGAATGGGGTAAAATGATCCACAGGGACATTGGATAAAAGTTGGCATCTGCTTTTAGAAGCTCATTTCCCTAAATTTGGTTACGTCTTGTCACTTCTAGCCTAAAAGAGATGAAAAGAGTTTCTATCTCAATGCTGGTTTCCCGCCTGGTTGATCAGCAGTGGGGAGAAGAAAGCTATTGCCAAGCGTGGATCTGACCCACATCACATAATTCTGGCTGCATTACATCATTCTCCCAGAGATTTCTGGCCCCGCTCAGCCTTCTGAGCTCCCACAGCCGAGCGCCTGCGTGTTCTATTTGATATGATAGAATTAAAATTAACACTGGGAGTGGGAAATGTTGGTTCAGGCCACCAGCCCCCCCCACCCCCCACCCTACCCCCGTCACTGCGGGTGGCTTCCAGCCTTCTGCCAAGTGTGGGTTTTGTGGCGACGAATGCAAACTGCAGCTTTGCAAAAGTTGGCCCCTGTCTCTCCGGAGAGCTCGGTCTCTGTTCCCAGATCAGATGAAAAGGTTTCTCCGGGATCGTGTCTCCGTACAAGGAGAGATGCTAATTAAGCTTTGGCAGGGCTGCCTTTCGGGGTTGCCCTCCCCTCCACACAGATGAAAAGGGGCTGATTTATTTGATTTTTCTAGACCGCTGCACACACTTGGTCTGGTGCCACTTTCCCAGGAATGCTCCCGTTTGCCCAGCTAGCCAGCTGCTGCTGCTGCTGGGAGCAGATTCATGCTTTTCTAGGACTGACCTTTAGCAAATTCACTGGGTCAGTACCTATCCCAAAGCCCACCTCATGACCCCGGTTTCTTTGTTTCCTTGACCCGAAGCAGCCTCTCCCTCCGCTGTGCTGTCTGTAGCCCCTTCTACATTGAATACTACATCCAGTTTTGGTCACCACACTATAAAAAAGAGGTTGAGACTCTAGAAAGAGTGCAGAGAAGAGCAACCAGGATGATTAGGGGACTGGAGGCTCAAACATACGAAGAACGGTTGCAGGAAGCGGGCATGGCTAGTCTAGTGAAGAGAAGGACCAGGGGAGACAGGATAGCAGTCTTCCAATATCTCAGGGGCTGCCACAAAGAAGAGGGAGTCAAGCTATTTTCCAAGGCACCTAAAAGCCAGACAACTCCAAACCCCCCCACCCAAGCAGAAGACCCTACACCATTCCTGACAGATGGCAGTCCAATCTCTTCTTGGAAGCTTCCAGTGATGAAGCTCCCACAACTTCTGAAGGCAACTTCTGTTCTATTGGTTGATTGTTCTCACTGTCAGGAAATTTCTCCTTATTTCCAGGTTGAATCTCTCCTTGTTTAGTTTCCATCCATTGTTCCTTGTCTGGCCTTCAGGTGCTTTGGAGAATAGCTTGACCCCCTCCTCTCTGTGGCAGCCCCTCAAATATTGGAAGACTGCTATCCTGTCTCCCCTGGTCCTTCTCTTCCCTAGACTATCCATGCCCAGTTCCTGTAACTGTTCTTCATATGTTTGAGCCTCCAGTCCCCTAATCATCCTGGTTGCTCTTCCCTGCACTTTTTCTAGAGTCTCAACATCTTTTTTATAGTGTGGTGACCAAAGCTGGATGCAGTACGCTAGGTGTGGTCTTACTAAGCTGTTCGAATCTTGCTTGGGTCGTAAGTGCAAGGACCAGTCGTGAGTCACCTTTTTTTCAGCACCATTGTATCGTCCAGCGGTTGTTTAATGACAACTTGCACAGCGCATTCTGGGATGAGGTTTGCATCCCCGTCTCCGGCACAGTGAGTCTGTTCGAGCCCCCTTGGGAGCTGTTTTTGCACTTTGCAAGAGTCGCCTGCTGGTCTCTTTTCCCTTCGCCCGGGCTCTTTCCTGAAGAGAGGCCTTGCAGAAGGAAGGGCCCAGAAAAGGAACTTGAGTTGAAAGTTTCTTGTCCTGGAATTCAGCAGGTCACAAGCGCGCCAGGGTTTCTTTCCCAAGCTTTCGGAGCCACGCGGTTATTCAACTCCAGAATCCATTGTTAACTACTTTAAGGAACGGAAGTCTTTCAGCTCAAAGGTTTTCCTCAGTCTTTAACCTGTCCTTACTTCCATGGGAATGCTTGTAATAATAATAAATGGGGAGGGGGGGAAGAGGAATATAGACCCGCAGGAAATGGGTGCGGTGTGGAAATGGCTCGCGGAAGCAAGGCTAGTTTGGTTGGGATCCTGCCATGTGGAGTCCGTCCTGGCCTCTCTAGCTGGGAAAGAACAAATAATTTTAATTTAGGCGTGATGTGGAGGGAAGCCGATCACTTCTGTTTCTTTTTTAACATTCGGGGTCTGAGCCTCGTGAGGATGGCCAGATGGATTCCCAATTCTGCTCTCTGCAAAGAGACTTTTCCAGTCGTGTTTCCTCTTCTTAGGGAGCAAATCCCAAATCGGGTGCAGCAGGGGCTGTCCGCACACAAGACGTGATGGTGGCAGTGATCATTTATTTATTTATTTATTAATAGAATTTCTATGCCGCCCAACTCCCAGGGGACTCAGGGCGGCTCACAACAAGTAGAAATACATATTCAATTGAGAAAAACAATTTAAAAACATATTTAAAATACAATCCATTCACGCATGCATACATGGGCCGATCTAAAAAGACCTCGTCGAAGGGTCATTGGCCCCAGGCTGCCGGAAAAGCCAGGTCTTAACGGCTTTCCGGAAGGCCAGTAAGGTGGGGGGTAATACGGATCTCGGGAGGTAGTTGGTTCCAAAGAGTCGGAGCAGCTACAGAGAAGGCCCTCCCCTGCGGGCCCGCCAGCCGACATTGCCTGGCGGACGGGACCTGAAGAAGGCCGACCCTGTGCGATCATACTGGTCGTTGGGAGGAATGCGGTAGAATGATGTGGTTGAAGTTAGGTGTGCTTCACGACACGCATAAAATCTGGCGCAACTTCGATCACCCGATTGTGCCACCGTATATTGTCTTCTTGTTTGTGCTTTGCATGCTTCCCTATAGTGCAGCCTTCCCTTGCCCCAAATGTGGCCTTCGTTTCCCCCAAAGCTCAATTTCTGAGGTTCTTGCAGATTCTGAAAATATTCGCGCCCTTCCCTGTGATCAAAGCAAGATTCGAGGCTGAACGTTGCATGTCTGCCTTTTGCTTCTTCCAATCTTGCACTGTTTCACTTCCCGGCTATCGTTCTGCAAGACCCGCTGTGGAAATGTGGCTTCCCCATCCCTCACCCCGAGTTCTTTTAGCCAGCACTAGCAGGGTTTGAAGCCGGGCCTGTTGGTAGGGAGCACCCCAAACCATACTGAGCCACAGTTCTGGTGGTGTAACATTGGTGTGAGGATGTGTATTAGTGGTCTTGTGCGCTGGAGCAGTCGGATAATCCCAAGTTGGTGGGCTGAGAAAGGCAAGAAGATCCCTGTGATCTTTTCATCCTTCAAGTGTTGCTTCGTATCAGAGAGAACGCTTCTCAAGGGTGCTCCCACTTTACAAGGGGTTGTATCTTAATGTCCCTACCGGGGAGTGAAATGCGTTGCCCCTGCCCTGCCAGCCAGATTCTCTTAATCAGAACTTCTACAAAGGAAGGAAGGGGGGGAGGGGGGGAGGGAGGGAGGGAGGGAGGGAGGAAGGAAAGAAAGAAAGAAAGAAAGAAAGAAAGAAAGAAAGAAAGAAAGAAAGAAAGAAAGAAAGAAAGAAAGAAAAAGATTCTTTATTGACCAAGCGTGATTGGACACACAAGGAATTTGTCTCCAGTGCATAAAGTCTTAATGTACATACAAACACTAAAGTGGAAGGAAGGAAGGAAGGAAGGAAGGAAGGAAGGAAGGAAGGAAGGAAGGAAGGAAGGAAGGAAGGAAGGAAGGAAGGAAGGAAGGAAAATGAACCAAGGACATGGACTAATGCAGAGTTACAGTGAGGAAGGAAAGGAAAGGAAAGGAAAGGAAAGGAAAGGAAAGGAAGGAAGGAAGGAAGGAAGGAAGGAAGGAAGGGTCGGTCCTCTTGTTGAGTGATGCCAAGTTAAACTTGAAGGAAGGAGAAACAAACATTTTATTTTATTTATTTTATTTATTTATTTATTTTTGTCAAGTACGTGTTGGTAATATACATAGATATAACATTGTTTATATACATAAGATGGGTCCTGATAAGAGGGAACATTAGGACAGGGACGGTAGGCACGCTGGTGCACTTATGCACGCCCCTTACTGACCTCTTAGGAATCGGGTGAGGTCAACAGTGGACAGTCTACATTATGAAGTTTGGTTGCCAAGAGGAGTTGGAGGTTCTGGTGTGTTAGACAATTGGCTGCAGTTGAGTGCCTAAGAGTTCTGGATCTGGATCTGGAAGGTCTTGTATCTTATGTTTTAGAGATGTTCTTGCCTATGGCTTCTTGACATAAGATAGTTTTGGACAACCATCTCCCAATAAGCCGAGGAGCCGAGGTGGTGCAGTGGTTAAAAGCAGCACTGCGACCCTCAGCTGATTGCTAGTTCAGCAGTTCAGCTGTTCAAATCTCACTAGGCTCAAGGTTGACTCAGCCTTCCATCCTTCCGAGGTCGGTAAAAATGAGGACCCAGATTGTTGGGGGCAAGATGCTGAACTCTGTAAACCACTTAGAGAGGGCTGTAAAGCACTATGAAGCGGTATATAAGTCTAAGTGCTATTGCTAATAAGGGCTTGATGTCAGCCAATGGAAATGTCCAGAGATATCAGTTTGAGCCATGCAAAGGGACTTTTGCTAGTATCTGAACATCCAGGACAGGATCTGGAGCCCAGAGTACGGCCAACCTTTTCACTTTTCAAAATACGTGGACAACCAGACAGGAGACCCTCCAGCTGGTGAAATAATAGTTGTGGAATTCTGGGAGGTGAAGGCTGAAGGGTGAGGAAATTTCTTACTCCCAACCTATTTCCCAGCTGGGGTGGGAGCCCCTCTGTTTACATCCAATTTATTGCTATTCCAGATCCTCAGTCTGTTTGGAAAACAACACAATGGGCACCCAAGTGATTTTGGGTGTGTGTGTGTTTTTTTTAAAGCCAACGCTCCTTTCAGAAGACCTCTCTGGGTGGGAGCTGAGAGCTAAGGGAAAAGGAACTGTGAAGTTCTCAAAAGTTTCTTTCAATGAAAAATGACGGAGGGAGGGAGGAGAGAAGAGAGCCGGAAGGAAAGAGAAGGAAAAACGGGAAAGGAAGAGGAAAGAAGAGAGGAGAGAAGAAAGAAGAGGGGAGGAGAGAAGGGGGAAAAAAAGAAAAGGAGTAAGAGAAGAAAGGAAGGAGAGAAGAAAAGGAAGGAATCAAGAAATCCACAAGAGCGTCCCCAATTGGTTGTTCCAGTGGGTGTCCTCCAGTAGAAAAACAAAAACAGAGCCCTTTGGCGCCTGCTGCCTTGCAAAATATTCGGTTTTTTGGAGCTAATTGGCCATTTGTCCCTCCCCCTCCCTTTCCTGAAGGAGCATCTTAGAAATGCAGGACAGGGGACCGGGAGGCTGTCCTAGATTGCACCAATTAATGAAGTGTTAATTTGATCTTTGGCTTCCCCGGCTTTTTCCTTCTCAGGCTCCTCGGAGGAAGGGCTTCAGCCCCCCCTGGCTTCTCCCCAAAAAATCTGGGTCACGTGTGCTTTTCATCCTCCCCAGAGCAAGGCCATCTGTGTGGCTGCCCACCCACTCGGTGGGAACCTCGGTGGCTGCGGTTTTTCTCCTGCAGCGTTTGCACCACATACGACAGACAGCAAGCAGCAGCCTGCCAAAATAGTCCCTCTCCTGCCTTCCCAAGTGTGTGTGTGTGTGTGTGTGTGTGTGTGTGAGTGCCAGGGGACAGTTTTGTTCAATAATTTCACACACACACACACACACACACACACACACACACACACACACACACACACACACACACCAGTCTTTTTGCATCCCACCGGTTGATGCACATCCCGAAACCTTTGGGCAAGATTTGGCTCAATTTTTAAACCCTTGGTTTTCTTCGCCTTGAGGGTCCGGCAGGGGTCACCTGGGGTTGACTTAGGTCAGTGGTCTTCAAACTTGGCAACTTTAAGACTTGTGGACTTCAACTCCCAGAATTCTCCAGTTCATCTTCTTGATGAACAAGTTGGTACGTGGGCCGAAGGCTTTGAGGGCCTCTCAGTCTGGTTGGATCGGATGCAAAACTATTATTTTGTAAATGGACCCTCTGATTTGGCTTCGGCCATGTTCCTGGCGGATGTGATGCAGTTTTCCAAAGTTGCTTTAGGGCAGTGTTTCCCAACCTTGGCAACTTGAAGATGTCTGGACTTCAACTCCCAGAATTCCCCAGCCAGCATTCGCTGGCTGGGGAATTCTGGGAGTTGAAGTCCAGACATCTTCAAGTTGCCAAGGTTGGGAAACACTGCTTTAGGGGATTCCCTTAAAGAAAACTAGTGGCTCCATGGGGGTGGGCTACCTTTGACTGGCCCCTTATGAGGTGTGCCAAGCTGAGCTTGCTTGTAGGGGCAGAATT
The DNA here is from genome assembly GCA_023053685.1 of Diadophis punctatus similis. Classification (NCBI taxonomy): domain Eukaryota; kingdom Metazoa; phylum Chordata; class Lepidosauria; order Squamata; family Dipsadidae; genus Diadophis; species Diadophis punctatus. The sequence goes on from JALIGW010000062.1 coordinate 1,411,141, forward strand.
TGGGTTCTTTGTCCTCTGAATTTACTCCAGGTCCTGCCTAGATGTGGTGTGGAAAACTCTGCCAAACCCCCCTCTCCCCACCAGCCAAATGGGTTTTTGTTACAGCTGGCTGTGGAATTTCACCCCTGTTTAATTTCAAAAGAATTGACAACCCTTTGCGAAGTGGGGCTCCCTGGTTGGCTTCCGTGGGCCAAGGGATGTGATTTGTAGCCCCGTGTCACTCCGGCTGCTTGTTAGCAGCGCTGAACATGTTGAACGTTTGCCACCCCCCCCCCCCTTCATGCCGCCCGTCAGGCCTTCGCACGTCCACAGGATGAAAGGCCAGCTGGCCAGAGGCATCTCCAATGGGCTTGGCTGAATTTGGCACTCTGGAGAAGCCATGGATCTCAGCTTGTCGCCGTCAAACTTTATCTGCTGGGTTTAGTCCAAGGTTTCCTCAACCTTGGCAATTCTAAGGAGAAACTTCTAAACAGGGAGGACAATTAACCGGTGGAACAGAAGTTGTGGGTGCTTCATCACTGGAGGCTTTTAAGAGGAGACTAGACAGTCATTTGTCTGAAATGGTGTAGGGCAGTGATGGCGAACCTTTTTTGGTTCACGTGCCAAAAGGGGGGGGGAATGCGGGGGATCACGTGTGTGCGTACCCACACTCATAATTCCATGCACCCCCGCACATGCACGCATGACCCCCCCTGCTCCCAGCATGCAATGGCACGCCCATTTTTTGCTCTCCCCAGGCTCCAGAGCCTTTCTAGGAGCCTGGGGAGGGCGAAAACGGCCTTCCCCACCCCCTCTGGAGGCTGGAAACAGCCTGTTTCCCGACTCCCAGTGGGCCCAGAAGGCCCGAAAATCAGCCGGCTGGTGCACACATGCACGCCAGACCTGAGCTCGCGTGCCCACCGATATGGTTCCGCGTGCCACTTGTGGCACCCGTGCCATAGGTTCGCCATCACGGGTGTAGGGTCTCCTGCTTGAGGGGGTTGGACTAGAAGACCTCCAAAGTTCCTTCCAGCTCTATTCTGTATTATTATATTAAGGAGAAACTTCCTAACAACGAGGACAATTAACCAGTGGAACGGCTTCCCTCCAGAGGTTGTGGGTGCTTCATCACTGGAGGCTTTTAAGAGGAGACTAGACAGCCACGTGTTCGAAATGGTATAGGATCTCCTGCTTGAGCAGGGGGCTGGACTAGAAGACCTCCCAGGTCCCTTCCTGCTCTATTCTGATTCTGATATGTGGACTTCAGCTCTTCAGCAAGCTGGTCGAGGGGATTCTGACAGGTGAAGACCCCACCTCTGAAATTTGCCAAGGTTGAAAAACAGCGGTTTGCTCAAACCTTCATTTTGAATGTGGGCCAAGGGAGTGGGCGTTGAAGGTGATTTCCCCGCTCTTCCTTCATGAAGAACTCAACTTTCAGGATCCGGTATTAGATGGTTGCAAGGCGATCATGAATCAATGTTGGTTTAATCAAATAATTCCTGGCTGCAACATCAGATGGATTTTATTCTGCTCTCTTCTGCCGCAGCTCTTACTGCTGCCGGAAAGAAGCCGGCACATTTTTTTAGAAAGCGCAACCCTTCGCCACTGACACGACAGGTAGTTCATTTAGTGACCGTTCAAAGCAGTCCCGTCATCACGTGATCAAAATTCATATTTATGACCGTTGCTGCGTCCCGAGGTCATGGGATCCACTTTTGAGACCTTCTGAGAAGCAAAGTCAACCTGATTCACTTAACAGCCGGGTTACTAACTTAATAACTGCAGTGATTCACTTAACAACCCTGGCAAGAAAGGTTGTAAAATGGGGCAAAACTCACTTAACAAATGTCTCGCTTAGCAACAGACGTTTTTGGGCTCAGTTGGGGTCATAGGTCTCCGTCTGCCCAACTTCCCCCCCTCCCCCGCCCGTTTTGGGAGAAGAGTGGGTGGGGGAAGTCCTGCTCTGAAGCATTTTTTGCATGCTGTCTTTCTCTGCTTTGCAAGCGGAGCAGCTGAAACGGGGGAAAGCCCTGACCTTGCCAAATACAGACATTTTCCTCCCCAAATATTGAATATCCTTCACAGCAGAATGCTGGGGGCTGGCAAGGCGACTCGCACGCCAAGCACAAGGGCTCCCCCCCCCCCCCGTGTGTGTGTGTGTGTGTGTGTGTGTGTGTGTGTGAAGGAAAAGGGGTCAGGCACTCAAAAGTCAGGGCAGAACAGGTGGGATGTCACGTTGTCTGGGCTACACAAAACAAAACATGATTTTTGTTTTGTGTTGGCTCATCTCTAAGCGATGCAAATCTAGCTAATTGTGATTTATCTGCTTAACTTTATTTTTTTCCCCTCTTTAATTAAAAGGAACACGGAAAGAAATGGTTTTATCGAGGGAGATCCATCTGGACCTTTTACATATCTTGTAGGAAGCCTCATGTGCGAGCTCCTTGAACATGTAGACATTCTTTCAATGAAACATGACTGCATTTCTTTGTATTGGTTGCTCGTTCATTCACTGTTCTTTGTAATGGGTCTGTAAGCAGCTTCTGGATATATCACGGCTTCCTTCCCTTTAAAGTATAATAATAATTGTTCCGCAACATAATCTCTTTCAGAGATTTCAAAAGCTCCTTTTAATGTTCATTCTCAGTTCATTCTCCAACAATAGGCTCTCTCTTTTTTTCTACATCCAACCAGGGATGGCTTATTTGGTAAACCATTTGGTAAATCAGTTAATCAGAATAGAGCTGGAAGGGAGCTTGGAGATCTTCTAGTCCAGCCCCCTGCTCAAGCAGGAGACCCTATCCAGGGGTAGGCAAAGTTGGCTCTTCTATGACTCATGGACTTCAACTCCCAGAATTCCTGAGCTAGCATGATTGGCTCAGGAATTCTGGGAGTTGAAGTCCACAAGTCATAGAAGAGCCAACTTTGCCTACCCCTGCCCTATACAATTTGAAACATGTGATTGTCCAGCCTCTTCTTAAAAGATTCCAGTGATGGAGCATCCACAACTTCTGGAGGCAAGCTGTTCCACTTGTTAATTGTCCTCTCTGTTAGGCAGTTTCTCCTTAGTTCCAGGTTGCTTCCCTCTTTGGTTAGTTTCCAACCGTTGTTTCTTGTCTTGCCTTCTGGTGCTTTGGTAAATAAGTTGACCCCCCTCCTCCTCTTTGTGGCAGCCCCTCAAATACTGGAAGACTGCTATCGTATCACCCCTAGTCCTTCTTTTCTCTAGACTGGCTGTACCCAATTCCTGCAATTATTAAGCCATGGTTTAAGGCAGGGGTCCTGAAACTTTGGGAGTTGGCAAGCCCAATTGAGACTTCAGAGTGAGAGATGACCAGGCTCTCACCGAGTATCTGCCCCATGGCTAAGTGTCCCCAAGTAGAAGGCCGGCTGGCGAGTTTGCCCCCACAAGTGTGAAAGTTGGGGTGTTCAGCTTTGGTGAAAGAAGCAAATGGTGTCCGTTCTACTGAGAATCATTTTATTTCGGGACTTGGAGGGCTGGCGGAGGGGGAGTCCCCATGGGTCAGAGGACAGGAAGGATGTGGAGGGGTCTCCTTTAAGTCCGGTCGGTTTTACATCACCCAGGAACCCCAGCCAGCATGGAGGGTGTGGGTCTAATGAATCTGGAAGGCTCTGATTGGAGAGAGGCGGGCAGGGGGTTTCAGTGGTGGGTTCCTCTACTGGGCAGGGGTGGGACTACATGATCTCAAAGGGCCATGTCAGCCCTGGCTTTTGGTAGAATTGGCAAGGGCATCCGGAAGAAATTTCCCAGAATTTCCCAGCAGGAACTGGGAAAGAGCGGCTGGCAAAAGTGACCAGTTTCATTCGGACAGCAGGCTGCTTTTATATCGTGTATGTCGTGAAATCAGATCAACAAATGTGTAAAATGTCTTGGTTGGTTTCAAACCAGACTCATTTCTTTTTGTGGCTTGGTGGGTTGTGTGAATCCAATCCAATACCAGTGAGAGTTGGGTTAGCCAGCCGAGAAAATGGTCAGCATATTTATGGCTGCTTAATTTTATTGTGCAAAGGCAGCTCCAGGTTTACACCCTTGAAGGTAGAGAAAGTGGGGGTCTTTGTGCTAAAAGGAAGTGGGGAGGCCCTTGGGACGGAGGGACCAGGTCATGGTTGTCCCAAAGGTGCTTTCTGGGTCTGGGGAAGGGGGGCTTGGTCTAGATGTGTGGACTTCAATTCCCAGAATCCCCCACCCAGCTGAGTGCTGGAAGTTGAAGGCCGTAGAACTTAAATTTGCCAACAGTTGGAAAACGCTGGTCTTTAAGGCGCTTGTAGGCCAAAATCTCGACAAAGGCAGGGAAGGCAGAGACATTTTGGCGGTCTTTGAATGAGCAGCTGGTTACTCAGAGTGCTCAGTTTCCTGGAAACCGCCGAAGTAAATTAGCCCACACCTTCCCCAATCTGGTGGCCTCCAAAGAGGGTGATCTCCAAGGGCCAATCCGTCAGCCCTGATTTCTGGAGGAGAAGGCTGGGATGGAAGTATTGCAAACAGGAGATCAGTCGCGTAAGCATCCCCTTCAGAGGTGAACCTCAAGTTTGCAAGTCTGCCAATCCATCCCTTGAGGGCTCTCTCTCTTTCCTGTCCTCTCGTCATTTAATCTAGAGGCAGAATACACGAGTCTCCCTTGATTTCCACTGAATTGCCTGGAAGTGCCCCGGTTGTCTGTAGCTGATCAGTGGATAAAGTGAATCTGCCTTAAGCAGTAAAAGCAAATTAAGTTTTTGTGTCCTATTGGAGTTTGGCTCTGTGCAATGCTTTTGACCAAATTCTATTCTATTCTATTCTATTCTATTCTATTCTATTCTATTCTATTCTATTCTATTCTATTCTATTCTATTTTCTATTCTATTTTCTATTCATTTCTATTCTATTCTATTCTATTCTATTCTATTCTATTCATTTCTATTCTATTCTATTCTATTCTATTCTATTCTACTCTACTCTATTCTATTCTATTCTATTCTATTCTATTTTCTATTCTATTCTATTCTATTCTATTCTATTCTATTCTATTCTATTCTATTCTATTCTATTCTATTCTATTCTATTCTATTCTATTCTATTCTATTCTATTCAAACCATGCCTAATTGCTGAAAACATCCAGGCATTTTTTGCGTCTGTATGGGAGGGGTCCCTGGGTGGGGTAGAGAGCCCCCCCAGACCTGCCTGATCAGAGAACTGATGGTGATCCAACTGCTCGGCTGGAATGGCTGCCCGAGAGCAGCGCTATTAACATGTGGGACGCAGCAGGCCACTGAAAGCCGAGTTGAGAGCCGGCCTTGCCCCACAAAAGGGGGTTTCTAAGGGAGGCTGCGGAAGAATGCCCGAGGGCAGCGGGTCCCCCATTGTCTGTGCGCCGTTCATGTTGACACTCGAGGTTTTGCCATAGGACACCAAGTCTGGGGTGGTTTCCTTGGTTAAACTTGGTTGGGCTGGACAATACCCCAGCCCAGTGGGAAGCCTCCTGGCTGATGCATTTGCATGAGTTCCTTGCAGCCATCAATTTCTCCCTGTGTTTGGGAGGAGGCTGACTTGGCTTTTGTTACCCGAGGTTTGCAGATTGGCCCAGTTGCAGCTATCTCAACACCCCCCACCCCTCAAGACCCCTACAATCGGAAGATTGCCGAAAATCTGGGAAGCCATGGAATGCCTTGCGTGAAACGCCTTCCTTTCCTGAAGCCAAAATTAACAACCTACCTTCCTTCCTTCCTTCCTTCCTTCCTTCCTTCCTTCCTTCCTTCCTTCCTTCCTTCCTTCCTTCCTCCCTCCCTCCCCCCCTCCCTCCCTCCCTCCTTCCTTCCTTCCTTCCTTCCCTCCTTCCCTCCTTCCTTCAACCTGCCATTCCCGAGGCTTCTAGTCTAGGGCCTTTGGTAGAACAAACTTCCTAAAAACTTCCTGGTGACCAGATTAAGAGAGTTGGAAGGGTTAGGGTTAGGGCATGCCCAGTTCCTGCAGCCATTCATCGTATGTTTTAGCCTCCAGGCCCCTAATTATCTTGGTTGCTCTTCTCTGCACCCTTTCTATGCTCTCAACATCTTTTTGATGATGCCTGTCTTTTTAGTCTTTTAAAAGTCTGAAGAGTTTGCCAGAGAAAGGGATGACCCCACATTCCGTCCATTGGGGACGGATAGAAGAGCTACCAGCCCTTTCCTGCTTCCCTCTTGTTTGGAATTCAGAGCTGGCCTTCTTTTTATAAAATTAATTAGTAACGATGACTATAAAACCATAAAATACACAGTCAGGTTGGAGAATGGGAATGACTGGTGTGTGGTCAAAAGTTGTAAAAGTTTTCTTCAGGTGTTTGTGAAGTGAACATATTTATGTGCAAAGGTCTAGAGGCATCGTAAAACAATTAGGTGAAGTGTTTGTGTTGATTGTCCTCTTGGGACCTCCGATTTTCTTTTTCTTAAAATCAGATCATGGGAACGTGGGGCACCTTTGCAGCGCCAGGTGTTAAAATATTTACAGTGATTGCAATAAAAATGTAACCTCACACTCTTTGTTTGGGTAGTGCATGTATTTTGAATACACTAATCGTTCTGTTAACTGGATTGTTAACCATTATTTCCCCCCCTTTTTTTCTAAACATTCATTTATGTTAAACCCGAGTGCTGCAGTTCCTTCCACCAACAAACAAGCCTTCAGTTCAATTCTTTTGGCCAGAGGGGCTGTTTTTTAAAGCTATAGTTATTCTATACCGAAAAGAGCTAGATTTTTCCACTCCCCATGAAATGAAATCTGGTATGCTAAATCATGCTGCAGCTGAGAAATAGAACATCTTCCAAGAAGGATGTGTGTGTGTGTGTGTGTGTGTGTGTGTGTGTGTGTGTGTGTGTGTGTGTGTGTGTGATGCCTTTTTCCCACTTCTTTGTTTTGTGGTGCATCCTGAAAAAAAACCTTCCCGGAACATTTATTTCATTTCCTAAAAATCTGCCGCCTGATAGTGAGTCTGTCCCTCTGAGGTGGAGTGGGAAGGCTCAGCTTAAGGCAGATGTGAAATCTTCTTGGCATCCGGAGATAATTGGGGGCCCACCTGCAGCATGCAAATAACAGGTGGTTCTAGACATACGACCGTAATGGAGCCCACAATTCCTGTCGTTAAGTGAGACATTTGTTAAGTGAGCTTTGCCCCATTTTCTTGCTACCGTTGTTAAGTGAATCCCTACAGTTGATTAGTTAGTAACCTGGTTGTTAAGTGAATCTGCCTTCCCCATTGACTTCGCTGGTCAGAAGGTCGCAAAAGGGGATCACATGATCTTGGGACCAAAAAAAAAGGGGTTTTATGATTGTAAGCTGGCTAGAGACGGGCCCTGTATAAGTTTCCGGAATAAATAAGTAACACGAACAAGTTCCCGTTTTTTGGGGGGAAAATCCTCCAATTCTTTTCTAGAAAATAGCAACAATAAAAAGAGAAATGTTCACCATGCAAATTTATTTATTTATTTATTTGTGAGATTTATATACCGCCTCACAGTGCAAGCACACTCTAAGCGGTTTACACCAGTAAGCAATGTATATTTATATTGCCCCCAACAATCTGGGTCCTCATTTTACCTACCTCGGAAGGATGGAAGGCTGAGTCAACCTTGAGCCGGTGAGATTTGAACCGCTGACCTGCGGATCACAGTCAGCTGAAGTGGCCTGCAGTATCTGCCTCTAACCGCTGCGCCACCTTGGCTCTTAATGCAACAATACTGAGCTAATAGCGCAACCAAAATTGATCTGGTTAAGAAGACATCTTCCAAAAGATCCATTACAGGCAGTCCTCAACATATGACCGCAGCTGAGCCCAAAATTTATGTTGGTAAGTGAAAAATTTATGAAGTGAAGTTTTGCCCTGTTTTATTTATTTATTTATTTATTTATTTATTATTGGTTCTTCTATGCCGCCCTACTCCCGAGGGACTCAGGGCAGCGTACAGCAAATTATACAAGAACACTAATAATAAACAACAGTTAAAAACAACAATTAAAAATTACAAAAAGATTAAAAATGTTCACCATCAGCCATACCGGGCGAGAGCTCAGGTGGAACTAGGCTCACCCCCTGCCTGCAGGAAGAGCCTGCAACCTTTCTCGCCATGCTTGTTAAGTGAATCCCTGCAGTTGATAAGTTAGTATCCCGGTCGCTAAGTGAATCTGGCTTCCCCATGGATTTTGCTGGTCAGAAGGCCGCAAAAGGGGAATCACGTGACCTCGGGAGACAGCGACGGTCATAAGTATGAACCGGTTGCCAAGCATCTGAATTTGGATCACGTGATCATGGGGAGGCTGCCAAGGTCGTAACGGTGAAAAAGGGTCATAAGTCACTTTTTTCGGTGCCGTCGTAACTTTGGTCACTAAATGAACTGTTGTAAGGCGAGGACTACCTGGACTTTTGACCAGGGAAGTCAACTCTGTTTGTTCCCAGGCTGGGGGTTAGAACCCTTTGCACTTTCTCAGGGTTAGCAAAGGAAAGAGGGGGTGTCCGGGACCCCACAGTCAAAGGCCACCCCCTTTTTTACATGGATTAAAGATGGATTAAAAAGGGGGTTCCATTGTATGGTCACAGCTGCCCTCTCATGATCCCCCACCCCCCTATCAAACACCCCTCCCCCCTGTGATCGTCTGATTGCTCTAAAAAAATTCAATATTTTCTAAGCAGGAGTCTCCAACCTTTTACCCAATGCCTAAAAATGTCCCTGAGACTTTCGTTGGGGCTGCCAGCTTTCTGTCCCTCGCTGATTCACTTAAAGACCGCATGATTCACTTAACAGCTCCTTTGTTTTGTTGGCAAACAAGATCATGAAAAGATCGAGCGCAACTCACTAACAACCCGCCTCGCTTAGCAGGGGAGATTCTCCTTCAATTGTCATACGTCAAGGGCTCTCCATACTAAAAAGCAGAAAACTGGCCTTGAATATGAATTGAGCCGATAACAAGCAAAATTGCTGTATTCACACAACCCCGGTAACCAGGTTAAAAAACACAAACGGTGGTGGTTTGCCTAGTATGCTAAGCCGGGTTAGCGTTAACCTGGTTCATTGTCTGATGCTTCCGTGCCTGTTTGATTGCTTGAGGATTAATGAGTTGGGGGAGGGAGAAACCAGGGAAAAAAAGTTTTGTTTACAGCGTTTGAATTGTTTGCAACTGGGAGTTGACTTGAAAGCTGCATGCAGTTTTATTGACCAACTTGGGCCTGGTAGCCCGGCTGTATTGATCTGCTCCTTTTGCAGATACTGATACAGAAAGTCTGCAGAAACTGTTGGAGCTTTGGGGATTTGGGAGCAGAGTTATTGCCTTCCGGCCAGAGTTTTGCAGAGGGAAATATGCTTTTCCAAATGGTGTTTTCTTCTAGCCCTGAAGGTCTGCAGGTGCATCTCAATGTCCGAGCCATTTTTACAGAGGTCTTCAAACTTGGCAACTTTAAGACTTGTGGACTTCAACTCCCAGAATTCTCCAGCCAGCTGGCTGGAGAATTCTGGGAGTTGAAGTCCACAAGTCTTAAAGTTGCCAAGTTTGAAGACCTCTGCATTTTTATATGGGAATGGTGACTCCTTTGATGGGTGCCATAAAACTCGGTGGGTGGAGAGAAGTCACCCTCCCCTTTTAATCTTTAAACCAAGAAGTCAGGCCAAACATTCTCCCTGAGGCTGTTTTCTCCGAAGGCTGATGCAGGCGTTGAATTTATTGACTTTCTGATGGGCTTCAAACTTTGAGCTGCTGAATTCGGCCGATTGAATCAATCATTAAGCCCTGAAGATACGGAGGGAGGCACACGGCTCTTAAAAGCACCTGGATGTCTAAAGGAAGTTATCCAGCCCTACAGGTGATGTGTGTAACCAGGATGGCGTGGGGAATGCGAAGGGCATTCCATTATCTGAGACCCTTCCCATGGAGGAGGAGGAAGGAGAATGCACCCCTGGGCCCAGTGCAGTTAGTGCACAGATAGGAGATTGAATTAAGATAATTATTCCCAGTATTTCCAAGGTTGCCTTACCTTCAGAGAATGGAATTACAGGGAGCCAGTCAATTCAACAGTGCCTGGAGGAAACCCAACTTCACACGACTGGAATAACTACAGCCCTGTGCACAGTTCTGAGTACCCAGAGCAAGTCCAGGGTAGGAGGGACCAGGGGAGACAGGATAGCACTCTTCCAATATTTGAGGGGCTGCCACAGAGAGGAGGGGGTCAAGCTATTTTCCAAAGCAACCGAAGGCAGACAAGGAATAATGGATGGAAACTAAATAAGAAGAGATTCAACCTGGAAATAAGGAGAAATTTCCTGACAGTGAGAACAATCAACCAATAGAACAGAAGTTGCCTTCGGAAGTTGTGGGGGCTTCATCACTGGAGGCTTTCAAGAAGAGATTGGACTGCCATCTGTCAGAAATGGTGTAGGGCGGGGGGTTGGACTAGATGACCTACACGGTCCCTTCCAACTCTGTTAATCTGTTAAACTAACGTCATTGCATTATGATAAGCAAAATAGGCTCTGCTTGCCTCCAGATGGGCAGGTTTCGATTCCCAGAATTCTTAGCCATGGCTGTTCTGCTTGGGGAATTCTGGGAATTGAAATCCAGAGACCCGGGGGACACACCTTGTGTGCTGCACAAGCCAGGGAAGCAGGCTGGTTGGGGGCCTCTCCAGATGCCACCGGTTATAGCATTCCTGCAGTTCTGCTAATTATAGCCTGATGAGGAAACTATGGTCTACGAAGCACAGTGACCAGGTTTGCATACGGTGGAAAGCCAGAGGGCTAAACGTAGCTTAGGATAAGGCTTAAAACGTTGGATTGGGACCACCAGATCCAAGGCTTCTCCGGCCCACACGGCTCCCTGTCACTCAGACAGGTCTTGCACGGTTGTTGAGAGATTCCCAGAGGGTGCCCCCTCCCCAATTTAACCATTAAAAAGTGAAAGTTGGAATATTTTGGACATGTGATGCGACACCTAGAAAAATACTGGGAGTTGAAGTCCACAAGTCTTAAAATTGCCAAGTTTGGGGACCCCTGGCCAACACGATCGCCAACATCCAATGACGGATATGGCATAAGAAGAAGAAGAAGAAGTTGTTTCCCCCCTCCCCAATTCCAGACTAAACCCGCAACAAAGGAATCAACCCAACGGGCTCAGCACCATGGGTCTCAAGCCCCACAGACAGATGCTGCCTGCCTGCCGTGGAGGACATGGAAGCGTCTCTCGGTGGTGCTGCCCGTGGGAACGGCCACTTAGAAGAAGGGCAGAGAAGCGGTCGCTGGACGTGACCGCTCTCAAGTGAGCAGCGTGTGACCCGGCTGGTATCAGGGTCTCTGGCATATGACCGTTTGGAAATCTTTGCTGCAAGATGTTAATCTGGGTTCTGTGGATGGTTGCCAGGCTTTCTGACAAGCAGAGCAGTTTGAAAGGGGAGCTGATAAGTCAAAAGATGTGTGTGTGTGTGTGTGTGTGTGTGTGTGTGTGTGTGTGTGTGTGTGTGTGTGTGTGTTTGTGTGTGTGTGTGCAGGGGGATTTCTTTTCCTTGGAGATGGTCAAGCTGATGCACCGAGCAAGGCTGAGATCCTGTGGCCCCAGCCACCTTTAACAGATTAACAGTTGGAAGGGACCTCGTAGGTCATCTAGTCCAACCCCCAGCCCAAGCAGGAGACCCTATTACACTATTTCTGACAGATGGCAGTCCAGTCTCTTCTTGAAAGCTTCCAGTGATGAAGCTCCCACAACTTCTGAAGGCAACTTCTGTTCCATGGGTTGATTGCTCTCACTGCCACAAAATTCCTCCTTATTTCCAGGTTGAATCTCTCCTTGATCAGTTTCCGTCTATTATTCCTTGTCTGGCCTTCAGGTGCTTTGGAAAACAGCTTGACCCCTCCTCTCTGTGGCAGCCCCTCAAGTATTAGAAGACTGCTATCCTGTCTCCCCTGGTCCTTGTCTTCACTGGATCAGCCATGCCCAGTTCCTGCAACCGTTCATTGTATGTTTTTGTCTCCAGTCCCCTCATCATCTTGGTTGCTCTCCTCTGCACTCTTTCTAGAGTCTCAATATCTTTTTGATGATGATGATGATGATGATGATGATGATGTTCGTCCATCGCATTCAAAGAGGACCTTGACATCTATCAATTGGGGGGGGGGGATGTCAAGACTTGCAGGTGAATTTGAAGCAAGATGGAATCTGGGAAGAGAGAGTGAGGCTGACTATGCGCACCTCTCCCTCACTTTAATCCAATTCACGTGCAAGTCTTTTTTATAGAGTGGTGACCAAAACTGGATGCAGTACTCTAGCTGCGATCTTACTACCTTCTGGGGCCAAGGGGTGCTTCCTTCTCAAAAGTTCTGGCCCAGAAGAGCAGATCCAGAAGCCACATCTTTTGCCCTTCCTGAATGCAGTAAAAGCAGGATCATTCTCTCGGCTTCTGGGGAAGGGCAGAGTTTGGTTTGGATCCCATCTAATATGATTTGTGGATGAGTCTAAGGCAGTTTGAGTTGCCCACGCCTGGGCTGGCCTTTCCCCCCCTCCCTCATTATCCCCGGCCCTCCATCGGGGTCTGTAATAATAATAACAACAAACTATATAAAGATAAAATGGGGAGATTGGACTTCTGGGGCTTCCAACCGGAGAGAAACTTTTGGAGTTTGTGGCAGAGAGTCCTTTGAGCAGCGAGAGAGGTTGCTCTGGAATTCTGTCAAAAAGCTTCCATTGGATCCCAGGCTGGGTTTTTCTGCCTGTTTTGTGTTAAGATTGGCAGTGACCTAGTAAGCATTCACTTGGGAAGGCCTTTCCCTCCCTTTTTCTTTTCTTTTCTTTTCTCTCCTCTCTTTAAAACCGAACCCAGGGAGGCTGGGGGGGGGGGCAGAGGGAGAGGGGGTGCTGCGGGGGCCTTGTGTTTGTGCATGGCATCTGTCTCTGCTCCGGCAGATGGTAGCTGGCGTTGTGAAAAGGCCCAGCCAACCTTCTGGATTAATCACGGGTGAAAGGTCGCCCAAACATCTGCCTTGGGATATGTTGAGAAGCAGCATTTCTATAGAGGGGAGACGGGAAGGAAACAAAACCTGTTTTCGGTCGGAGAGGAGGGGGGAGAAAGGCGCAGGAACAATGGGAAGAACCGAAGAAGCGGGGTATCCAACGCGGCTGGCCGGGGGGGGGGGGGCACGCTTTGTGGAGGGGGTAACCGAACACCCTCCCGCAGCCCTGGGATTTAAGCTGCTCTGGGGCCGCCTTCTCTGAAGTGGCACCCTTGAGATGTGCGGGACTCCAGTCCCCATCATTCCCCACTGGCTTGCCTGGGGCTGAATACTTCTTCTTAGAGGGGCTGTGATGGGCTGGGGCGGGGGGGGGGAGGCTGAGACCCAGGGAAGGGGAGCGAGGGGTTCCCCCATTCAGTTGTCGTGTAGGGAGAACGTAAAGTTGTGAAGCTCCCGAATGCCCGTCGGGAACAGAGCTCGGTTTTCTTGCAGAAGGTGCAAACTCCCCAAATGTGGTTTTCATTCGGTCTCCAGCTGCGCGGCAAACGCCAGAGTTTGGTAGTCCACCTCGAAAGTGCTCTGGTTGGAAATTGCAGGGAATATCTGCAGGAGCTGAACGACTACAGACCGGTTGCTCCGACATCCGTAGTTATGAAAACCTTGGAAAGGCTAGTGAAGGCCCACCTGAAAACCCACACTGATCCGCTGTTATACCCCTTGCAGTTTGCCTACCGAGCCAAGAGATGGGCAGACGATGCTGTCATTATGGCACTGCACTACATTTTGCAATCCCCAAAGAACTACGCAAGGGTCCTTTTTGTAGACACCAGCTCAGCATTCATTACCATTTTTCCAGATATTCTTACTCACTAAACTGACTCAGCTAGCTGTGCTTGAATGCCCCTCACATCCTGCACATAAACGGTTTCAACGTCTCCCCTCTGTATGCTGCTATGGAGCATTGCATGCCAAAACAATTAGACACAAAGATAGTTCCCCCCCTCCAAAATCACTCTGCTGAACACCTAATTCACACAGCACTGTCTTGGGCCTGAAGATGTAGATTAAATGTAAAAGCTTGGCATATTGGCTTTAGCTAAGTTAAACAGGCTGGGTGATCTCCACCATCCGCTGTGAACAGAGACAGCCCAAAAAAAGCCAGTGCAATCCTTGGTTGCATAAACAAACAGAGGGATAGAATCAAGATTACGTGAAGTGTTAGTACCGCTTTATAAAGCTCTAATAAGGCCACACTTGGAATACTGCATCCAGTTTTGGTCACTATTATATATATATAATAGTCGAAACATATATATGTTTTTTTCCTGGTGAAGAGCTGATAGGGAAGAGAACCTGGCCTAGAGGTTAAAACTGCTGCCTTACAAGCAGACTGCCCAGGTTCAAATCCCACTAAGGGTATGGCTATCTGACGAGAGCAAAATAGCTCGAAATAGATCTATAATAGTCTCCCTTTATTTTCATTTATCAGCAAAAAATGTTATACATATGTGTGTGTGTGTGTGTGTGTGTGTGTGTGTGTGTGTGTGTGTGTGTGTGTGTAGAACATATGAAGAATGGTTGCAGGGATTGGGTATCTCTTAATGAAAAGAAGGGATTAGGATGACATGATAGCAGTGTTCCAATATTTGAGGGGCTGCTACAAAGAAGAGAGGGTCCATTTTCCAGAAGGCAAGACAAGAAGCAATCAGAAAGGAAAGAAATGAAGGAGAGAAGCAACCTGGAATTAAGGAGGAATTTCCTAACCGTGAGAGCAATCAACCAGTGGAATGGCTTTC